>BMAW01070556.1:625455-637792 GCA_019974015.1 Nephila pilipes | reverse complement strand
AATATTTTATTCTGTTATGTAGGCACCCTTTAGTATATTTCTTTTTCTAAGTTTTATTTTATTACATTGCTGAGTAGTTAGAAAATATTATTATTTGAATTCGGAAGAGAGAGCTTTTATATTTTAGAGAGTAAATAAGATTATATTCTAGGACATAAATAGATAATTAAGTTGTGTACAAAAAGAATAAATCAAAAAATACCTGGAGTATAGGTGAGGTGACATTCCTTAAACTTTTCACCCAAAAGCGCTGCTGTCTACGAGCTATGAGAGCCAGTCTCACAGCATTCTCAAATACGGTACCTACTCCATATTGTGTCAATACGCTTGATTCATAATAGAAAGCACCAATTTCGTTAGCCAATTGCCGACCTTGCTCACGCGTAATCAAGTCACTTTCCTGAATGATTCTGCAAGATTTATTACATTTATTATCAGAGGATGGGAAGCTTTTAATAATTTATTTTAAAAATCCTATTCGTGTATTTTCCTTTTCTAAATTTGATATTGGTTTGATTAATATTAAACCACAAAAAATAATTTAGTTTCAGATTTGCCTATTACTTGTCTCCTATTCAGAGCTTTTTGTGATGGTATCTTATTACCTGTCTCGTCTGTCATCTTAAATGTTATTCTAATTACAAGATCCGAATTTTAACTTTTTAACTGATACTTTAAAAGGGAGGACGCTTTCAAACAGTTTACTTTCTCTATCCGCGATTGCTAACAAATTCCATAATCTATGAAAGTATACACTTACGATGTGAGTACCTCCTGCAATGGCTCCGACAGTGTTGAATCCTAATCTCACCAAATCCATGCCTAAAAACTTTAGCTCCTATTGTACTAACACCATTCTTATAACCATAGCCTTATTACCTTTCAATTCAATTATCTGTCGCTTTTTTACTACTTGATATTATCTCTATTCACTCCACCTCTAAAAATTTACTTCAATTGCATCATCACGTTTCATTTGATTGGGAAGAAGCTGAGAACTTAAATATAAAATCAGAAAGAAACCCCAGAAAGAAACCCCGGTCGAAGGAAATAGACCATGTTACAAATGAAGTAATTAAAAAGAAATTGAAAAACTTTAAGACATCAGTTTATGAAAATTTCTTGCAGTTCTTATTCTTCATATGTGACACTTGTACTGAAAAAGGAAAACTAGATCGTGAATTGATTACATTAAATTGAGTAACATTAATAAAACTGACATCGAACCTATTCCTTTAATTGATTCCTTCACTTGATTCCCTATAAGTAATGCTACAATTTTTCTACTAAAGATCTAACATCAGATTACTGGTATAATAGGATTGAAGAAAAATATATAGAAAAACCTACATTTCCATTGTGTCCCTCTAACATAAACAAATCGCGTTACCCTCACTTGGAATGTAAAAACGTGTAAATTTATATTTGCACGCACACTCACACACACACGCATGCACGCACGCACACACACAGTAGATAAATGGTTTCAAATATCTTATATATAGAGCATCAGATAACAGATGATTTATATAAATATATTGCAGAAACGGCTATATGATATGGGTTACCTTTAGAAGCTTTTTGCTGAATTTGAATTCTTTGAGCTCAAATAAATAATGAACTTAAATTATTGAATTTAATATGATGTTACAATTAAATATCTTAAGTTTTTGAATAAGGATTAGTGAAAAAATTTGTTATTGCTTATGTAGATAGAGTACCTAGTAATTATTCAATTATTTTTGTGTTTAATTATTGCTATAGTAAAATACATCAATATTTTCAGGATTATAACGCTTAGAATACAATTTTGTGTTAGAGAAATCAATAATAGTCTATTAGATTTTTTAAGAAAATTAGAAATTCATCGTACAGGTATCAAATTTCCTCGTATTTTTTTACACTAAAGTTTCGTTATAATCCTGTTAAACTGCACTCAAATATGAATGGTTAAAAAAAACTTATATTGATAAATCTGGAAAAATGTTACGTTGCGTTTTCCAGGATTTATAAATAACTTTAGAGTAATACTACTACACAAAAGAGACAAAATAAAATTATATTTGTAGTTTTGATTTTGAGGATTGTTTTCAAGTCATAGAAGATATGATCAAAGACCTTTTGCAAATATTTGATAAATATAAGTAAAAGAGCGTAACAAAGTTTGAAAAATTTAATTCTCACATTAGTCTGATTTTGCTTGAAAATCAAATTTCCTTTAATGGAAATCATTCTAAACCAATTAAGGGTCTACTCCAATGATGACAACTTATCATTTGCTTGCGTAATTTATATTTTTAACATTTTTTACACATTTACATATATTGTATTACTATGACAGTAAAATTACCACAATTTTTAAAGCGTATTAAATAATTGACTTTCTGCTTTAACAAATCGTTTTGAATAAATAAAATTGGTCTACAGACTACAACTGGGTTATCTATTTTATTTCTGTTGCCTTTCTTTTTCTGTTGCTTACTGTTTATTTAGAATACATGCTTCTAGAATTATATCAATATATTATTTAATTGTAGGGTTTTCTTCTTTTTTTATAATTGGTAATAAATTAAATATTACAATTCATTTGTTTTATGTGTTCTTATTCCTTTTCATTTGATTTCCTGGAGATATTTCCGTATTTAACTAGTAATGTAGGGAATGGGGAAAGATTGGCTTGCGAATAAAACCTAGCTTAGCTCCTCCATTCATTTCTAAGCTATTTGAGATACAGGGTATCCCTTTGGGATTAGTTTTTTAGATTTGTTATTTCATCTTTTGGTTATTTCTTAATCTAGAATAAATTTTAAAAATTTGCTTATTCTTTTTGTTTGGAATTTTTCTGAAATTAATTTAGCTTTTATTATAATTGTTATACACTCTATAACATAAACGAAACTAGAAGTAGTTATCTGAATAGGACAAAATTACATACATATCTTACGATAGACTATGATAATGTTTAACTTTTGTTGAACAATGACTGATTAGCTGGAGCTCCAGTGCATAACAACTGAGCAACCGGATGGTGTATAAAACAGAGCACATTTTAATGCTAAGGCTATGTATATAACGTATTAAACAAATACGTTATATACATAGCCGAGAATGGAGAAGAAATGCACTCATGATAGGCGATCCGTTAACTTCGCTGAAGGCAGGCAGTCCTCCTACTCCGATTTTACTTCGTGAAAGACGGGCACCTGTAATTATTTGTATTTAATCCTATATAATTGTGTTTTAATGTAATAATAATTCTAATAAATTGTAAATATTAGTATTGTTAAATCTTATTTGAATTGTAATTCAACGAAACCTGATTTATTCCTAAAACGAACCCTTTGGGGATCGATCCGCTTAAGCTGATAAGACTTAGGACTGTGAGCCATATACCTATATAACTTCCTCATCCATGCCATGAATTAAATCTGGAGCTTTTGGACCTCTCCTGCAAACTATGAATAAGATATTTTGCATCATTCTTGTATTGAAAATATCTGATATGTTTAGAGCATTGAAAAAAAAAAAATGATCTGCTTAGCTTAACTGATGAGTTAAGATTAAATCCGAATTACTGAAAATTATTAGTATGACAAGGAACTCTCTGAAGATCGCTAAGCAGTTATTAATGCCAAAAAACAAAAACAAAAGGTGGAGGTATCTGATAGAAAATATGAACTAAAGAAACTTGCGTTGAAATCAAAATTAAAATGGACTACAGTAATAGCTCTGGTTTTTTTGTAACTTTATCAAAGCAAAATGAATTGAAACTGTTGAATTAATATGATGTTAATAGCAATATCAGTGTTTTTTTTTAATTCTTCGGGGGAGGAGAGTGACAGATTACTCGAATTGATATCCTAAAGAAGAATAGTTAACTCGTTTGCTTCAGCGTGTAATTGTAAGCATTGTGGCTAGAGAAACGGGGCAGTCGCTGAAAAATATGATCACTGCAGGAAGTTACTGATAAAAAGATTTAAGCTAAAAGCATCGATAAATTTAGACAAAAGTTGGTGACCTAAAAGAAGTCATTTATCTCTTGGCGTGAATTTGCTTTCGAACAACAAAATTGTATTGAGGAGTGGATGATAGGCTCAGATATCAAATATTTTCAAGATTTAAAAGAGCTTTTAGTAACAGATAGGTAAAAACAGAAGATACTCTCAAATACAAGTAAACATTTTATAGATTAAATGGCAAAGATAAAAAAAAAATGCCATTTTAGTCGATAAATAGAAGGGAGAATTTCAAAAAAGTAATAATTCAAAGCATTAACCTGCTGTAGAAAACGCTAATAAGGAACTGTTGACAAAAGATTCAGCGTCGATTAGCTTGAGAGAATATATGATATAAGATCATATAATAAGTATAACTATGGTAAAAAGTTTATTATAATTTAAAAATTCGTTATTGTTCTTGTAATATATTTAGCCATAAATCTTCAGACTGTATTGATAAAAAGGATGGCCTTAAAAGCAAAAAAGTGTTTCATATTTAGCTATGTATCACATTTTTGTGATCAAATGGAACTTAATCAATTCTTATATTATTATTATTCTTAACACAGTTGTTGAGAAAAACAATAATGAAATTGTAAAAACTGTAATTATAGGAAGAACAGAAGTTGATGCGTTTTTAGATACTGATTCAGAATTAACAAAATGATATTTTAAAAGAGTTATACTAAAATTTGTTCATCAAAATTTTCTTTTAAAAATGTATCAATAATGAGAATCGAAAGTGAAAATCTTTCGCTAATTGAATTTCTTACTCTGAAATTTGTTTCAATAAATGATCGGTTGAAACAGATATCTAAGTTCTTAAAAATGTGTTACAAAACTGTTATTGTGTTGGCGTCATTAACAAATTAGACATGTTAATAAATGAAAAATGATATTGAAATCGTCCGTGAAGAAACACTTTACCTGAAGCTTACGCAAGAATTAAGTTTGATGCCAGATACATAAAAATGAATGATGGAAGCAATTAACAGAAAAATTATGATTCAGCAAATAGCGAAAACAATAACTGGCTTTTCTTGGTAGCTGTCATAAGTTCAATAAAACTTTAAAGATTCAGACTTAATTGAAGAGTTATTGCCAGTAAGAAAATTGGAGCAGTTTAGAATGTATTTTACACAATAAAAACCAGAAGAAGAAAGTTTTTGAATCTAATTTCCAATGAAAAGCATTCCAGTAAGTACTTATATAGATTTTGATCGAGCCTTTAATCCATAAATAAGCGGAACCAACATATTTTCCTCATCATAGATACATTTATGAACTTGGCATGCTTTTTTTCCAGTCAAATCTTTATCTGTTCAGGAAGCTATTGATACATTGAAATTACAACAAATAATGTTAGGAAGCTCATCTGTAATATTTCCTGATAAGATTACGGCATTCACGGCAAAAGAGTTTGAATTGTTGTACATTGAAAAAGGGATCAAACATGTAAAAATCTCCACCGGAATATCGAGAGGTTACTGTCAAATCAAAAGAATTCGTATGATTTTGGTACCTGTTTTGTCCAAGTTGACCAATGAAGATTCTCCTAAGTGATAAATATTTGTGGCTGATGTACATAGAATCATCAACAAAACACCATCGAAAAGTACGTAATTTTAACCATTCGAGAATTTATGTTCGGAACTTCAAAGAAAAATAAAGAAGATGTGAAGATCAAATGTATCTTACAGAAAATAAAAAGAATGAAAATGAATAAAAACGCAAGATCGTAATGACTTGAGGAACGAAGCTAAAAGGAATGTTAATATCTTACAAGTACTACAGTTTTTGTAGGATTACGTTGGTTAAAATCAACAATCTAAAAAACAGAAAAGGTCTGAAGCCGTAAGAGAAGTTCCGAAACATCCACTGCAATTGACCACCTGAGTGACTTATAATGTTGATTTAATTGGTATGCAGAACTATATACTTTCTTTATGTTTTTGTTTCATTTCTGAAAGTTTTTCCGTGTGATGTTCTTTTTAATCAACCGATGACGCTTGTTCGTTAGGAATCAGCAAAACTGAGGTACGGCAACACCCAAACTTCCCTTGCAGCGCTATCTGCAAAGTACCTGTGAAGAATAGTCGGTTGATGGACAGACCCCTCCGAGACCGGTAAAGAAATATTCGCCGTGAAGTGTGTACCGTTTCCTTAACTGAGGGCGGAGGGCTCTACTACTTTCAATTTAAGTCATGCCACCTGTAAATTGAGAGTAGTTAATGCACCTGTAGTTATTTGTATTTACCTTTACCTAATCCATACTAAATATCATAATAGTTCTAACAAATTATAAATATAAGTACTTATTAAGTATTATTTTTGTCTTGTGATTCAACAAAATTTGATATATTCTTAAAACGAACCCTACATTTAAACTTTCTAATGTAAATGAACCAAAGAGGAAAAAATAGCATCAAGTTTCTTTCGGATCTTAAGAATATATATAATGTTTCTAACTAAAATTCACAAAGAGGGTCGGTTATTTTTACAAACTTTTATATAACGTGCCCTGTTCATATGTATCTTTATAAAAAAATATGTCTTTGCAGTTCAAAATTCGTACTGAAATTTTAACCCACTTCCTATAATTCGATCGAGAAGATATTTTGCATATACGTATAACTCTAATAAGAATACAAAATTATAGCATAATGAATCAGTGATGGACTTGGGGAGGAGACTGAGGGCACGGACCTTGCACTTAACAACGTCCAATTGAGTTGAAATTTTGCATACACGTATACCTGCAACCGCCTTTAGTTAAATCAGACTGTAAAGAAGAGATATATATATATATATATATATATATATATATATATATATATATATTAATGTAAAGTAAAGGACTTTCTTTTTGTTAATATTATTTAATTAATTTTATAAAACAGTCGAAGCCAATTTCATTTTCATAGAATTATTGTATTGTAGCAGAGAGAGAGAGACCATTTCCACACGGCGGGAATTACACAACTCCGCCGTTGGATACAGATTATGAGAGCATGAGTGTAAAAACAAGAATAAGCAAGAGAGGGCGTTTTGCTGTGTTTTTCGTTATACAGTTGGGAAATTTCACTATATACGTCATAAAGCACGTGATTTGAAAGGAGGAATTTCGAGGGAATCTAAGTGCAGACCTAAAGTCGGGTAGGGATCATCCCTATAAGTCTAGAGAGTGGGAAAATCTGACATTATACAGATTTTAAGAGCGCGGGATTGCATAAATTAAATTTAAAAAGGAATAGAATCAGGAAATAAGAATGAACGCTTTACTTTTAAATGAGAGAATGGTAAAAATTAGGAAATTAAATTATGATTGTGAGAAACTAATAGGAATTAAGTTAAATCATTACATATATATAGGTAAAATAAAATTAAAATCAATCTTTTATTTAAAGATGAACTAAAAGGTATAAAAATAATATTTTTTAAATGTAAAGTAATATTTTAAATGAATATGATTAATAAAAGTTTGGAGCGTTGGTACTTCTTTTGATCTCGTATGAATTGATTATAGTACGTAATTTATCGACAATTAACAAGTAGGTATCTTCGTTAAGTCTCTCTCTCTCAATCTTTAATAAATTATATATTATTTTACATTTAAAATTTTTTTTCTATGCTTTTTGGACCATCTTTAAAATAAAAGCTCGATTTAAAAATGATTTATTACTTATATTTATTCTCTTTTTTTGGTGGCCCTTTTGTTTGTCTATGTTCGTCGTCTTTGTGTTTTACTTTACCGAATTTACTATTTAACTATTCTGCTACACTTTTTCATACATAATGCGTAACTCTAAAAAAAAATTTGTTGTCAAGTCTTATACAAATTTCAGACTGTATTTAGACAAGTATGCATATAAATGTTTAGTTTCTAGAGAAATATATAATTAAAAACGATGTAAAAGAGGGACGGATGTCCGTTGAACTAATGTTTGCGTTTATCAAGACAAAGGAAGTAGTTTCTTATACTGTTATTTACTTAAATGTAAATACAAGGATTTCAGAATTAAAAAGCCTTTGAGACACAACTGTCGACAGCGTCATTAACTCATGTCTTATATAATATTTAATAGAAGTTCTTTGAAAAGTTAAAGGATTTTTGAATCTTCTTGCGAAATTTATTAAAATTGATGTGTGACGTTAGGCTATCCACGAATTTCTCTTATCTAACCATGGGGACTTTTCATAAATTGGATTACATAAAATAAAACCTCAACCCAACCAAATGAAACATGATCTACGCAAATTAGATGAACTAAAGAAATATAATGAATTGAAAAAAGGGGGGAAATGTACGTATTAGCGAAGCCAAATTGAAGTATAGAGGAAGATGTTGGAAGTGGTGATTAGATGATAGTGATTAATAGCGAGTAGTCGTAGTTGACGTGGGTAATCGATAGCTGGCGGACTATTTAGAAAAATTTTTCAGAGAGAGCGAATGTTCATATACTCCCTTGAACCTGAGCAAGGTGAGAAAGTATTAATTTGATTATTATTTCATGCTAGATTGCAGAAGTATTAAGGGTTAGTAGACAAAAGAGAGTATTGCGATATATAATTGAAGCAATATAAATAATATTAAAAGAATAATCATCATTTTACACTTCATTTGACTGTAATTAATTGTGTACTTAGACTTCAACTTCGTGATTATTTAGCTAATAAGCGATGAGCTCTGAAACGAATAACTGAGAAGCGTTATGAATGCAACATTTATAATGTTAAGTGGTGATTATGATTAACACGAACGCGTATATACAAACACAACATAAATTGTTATAACGTGATCAAGTCTCGAAGACAAGCATTGCGATATTCATTTGACATAGAGATCACAGTTGACACTAGTAAGACACAGCTTAAATAATTTTGTTGAGTGAAAAATAATCCGATAACGATATAATAGTTTATTATAGAATTTACAGAGGAAGATTTGTAATTATGGTGATTTTTGTAGACTTAATTCTGAACATCCTTGTTTATACGACGACGTGGTTACCAGACGTGACAAAGGACGCATTAGTGTGTTCAAAGACGAATCTCGATTTTATGTTGACAGTAGTAGTTGTTGAGAGAGTGAGTGTGAGAGAGAGAATGAGATAATTATCTGGTTGACAATTCTACATTTTAAAATAATTTTTAACTCGTCGATATAGTGCTATGATGTGCATCAAATATGAGAGAAAGTCACCATTAACCTGTTTAGAGAGCACATTAATTGTTTAGTGATATGTTGATGAACTGTAGCATTAATTATGAGGATAAAGAAGAATAAGAGAACATCAGATCAGTTTCTAACAAGATAACTAGGATCTGGATTGCAATAACCGAAAATTAATGATTATCAAAATTAATGACCGAATAATGAATTATTAATGACCAAAAATTATCAAAATTATTGATTAAATGCCTTGAAGAATATGGATAAATTGTCTAAAAATACTTTAAAATGGCTTAAAAATAGCTTTAATATTGATGGCTATGTTAATCAATTATAATCTAAAATTATCAATTTTACTTAATATGACAATCGATCAAAATATTCATGCGAAAATTCTCACATAGGGATAATTAATAAAAATGAAATTGAATAAGGTTTGAATATGATATTAAAGGTTTAATTTTAAACTAATGTATTTTTTAAAAACTAAAATTTCTAAAACAAAAGAAAATGACTCAAATAGTAACAATGATGTACAGGGACAATACAATTATTTAGCAAATATGCATTACTTAAGAGGACTCAGTACCCCTTACACATTTTTTTCTTATTTATGCATTTAAAAATTAGGTTTTAGCATGTCTATTCTAGAAAATGATTTCGCATGAAAATTTGAATGCATTGTTGATTCAATTTTATAAATTTAATTTTTCTTAAAAGTTTTGAAAAATTTCAAAACACTACTCCTCTTGTATTTAATAATATTTTACTATAAAACTTTTTTGTAATATTCTCAAAGATATTTTAAACTACGCTAGGGATCCATTTTGTAATAACTTATTTAGTTTTGGAGAAAAAAAAATAATGTTGATATGTATGCTAAAATTCAGCTAAAACACCAATATTATTTTAATTTTTTTGAAAAAAAGTTTTTTTTTTTTTTTTTTTTTGCAAAATGGATCCCCAGTTTTTTTTTTAAATGTATTTCATATGGCATACAAAAAAACTGGAAGTGATCGATGAATATTTGTGGAAGGAGTAGCATTTGAAATCCACCGATGTATTGAAAAAACATAAACTAAGAAAATCCCTTTCAAAGTTTATTACTCTGAAAAAATAAATATTATATGCTTCTACTAACTTATAATCGAAATTTATATCATTAACTATATGTTTTGCTCAGAAGTAAGGGCATTTTCATATAATTTCAGTAGATATTTTTAGTAACTGATCACATTTTCCTAGGTATGAATTGCAATGGACAAACAAGAAAAATGAAGGAAAATGTAAAATAATAATTGTGATTATAAATAAAACCACTTTAAGACTTATCTGCTTTATAAAGTATCAAAATATTATATTTATATGAAAAATTGTTTTGAATAAAAACAAAAATTATGAAATAATTAATATTATCTGTCTTGATTTAAATTATTCATGCACACATTTTACAATGAAAAAAAAAATCATGTTACAAATTTACATTACTATTTATACTTCAAACGTATCCTGCTCAAAATGTAACGCCTTAATTTTTTATTTAATATTTCTATTTTAAAAATTGATTTCTTCACCAGTTTACGTGCATGCTGGAATGCTGCATGATTTTTCTTCTCATTCTAAACATTCTTTTGTCGAGATTCCAGTCCTACACCAAGATCATGTGTACATTTTCCAAAAAGTATACACATACTAGTAGTTCTTTGGATCTCTTTGACACTTCGTAAAGTCTCTTTGTTGAATTCACAAATGACTTCTGTTACTCCATATTTAACACGATCTTTATGCACAAGTATTGACACTTCGACTGAATCATTGTACACAATCTTTCATTTGCAAGTCATGTTTCACAATTGAAATTACTTTTCAAAACTTCATTAGAAGCAATACAATACTTTCAAATAGACAATTGAAAGTTTTGTAATCCGCAACAGACAACAATGTAGAGTAACGAAATGCAAATTATTACGATGTTTCTCTGAATATCAATACTACCTCCATTTCCATCGAACCCGATGAACTGTTATCACTCTCATTTTTATATTCTTGAAACCACATATCAAATTCTGAGCTTGATTCTCCAAATTCTCTTTTTGCAATGGAACAATGACGGCATACTTCCCAAAATGAATTACTTCGCATGTAAGTATATCTATAACACAATCAATGCTAATCAAAGATGTATGTCCTCCCGTCAACAAACTATCATCCTCTAATGTCGACAAATAAGAAGTCCAAACTTGCTTCGTATGCATTTCGTATTTCATTCTGTACTTCTCTTAACACAGTCTTTGCAGCAATATCATAAGCTTTGTGAAAAAGTTTTGTAGATTTGCTGTACGTTCTCGATGAAAAAGGCAAGGTATTCAGAGCCACACTCCAAAATTTTTAAATTACAGAATAGCTTTTTCCTGTGTTACAGAATGCTTGCCTAATACATAAATTCATGGATAGTATTTGTTTGTATTTTATTTGATGCTTCTACAACACAAACGTTTGAAGTACAAGAACAGCAGCTTAAATTTAAAGATTTTGAAAGCTCTAACTTTTTTCCAAGTTCAATCTACAAAGTTTTTTTTTTTTTTGGTCAAATTCCGGGCTTCGCAGTTTGACAAGCATTTTGTTGATTTACAAAAAGTTCACAATAAGGAAATTTCCAGTACCGGAACGTAGTCTTTTCAGTATTTAAGAGTATTTCAATTCTGATATTAGGAATATTTGCATAGAATGGTACGGCCGTTTTACGCGAGACATTTATAAGTAAAACCTTCAACAGTTTAAAAACAAACAGCAAACACTTCAACAGTTTCAACAAAAACAATATGGAAAAAAAAGTCTTTATAAATATTGTTTTTTTTTCCAAATTAAAATGTATTTAGAATTAGCTCGATACCTACACTACACACAGAGCACGAGATATCAATAATAAATTGCTTGTAATGAAAGCTATAGTCACAAAAAAGAACAGTAAAACGTTATAGTTATGATTAAAACAAAATTAAACTAGTTTTTGAAAAGTTATTATGAAAAAACAGTATAAAATTACTGACATCTCTAAAAAAGAGACAAGGTCAAATGCCAAAGTTTTTTTTTTGTTTACATTTTTCAATTTCACTTTTTCAAAACTTCTAATTATTGTATATACAAAAGTAATATATCAATCAAA
>BMAW01070556.1:588303-600406 GCA_019974015.1 Nephila pilipes | reverse complement strand
GACGAAATCGCCGAAAAACGGCCGCATTTGAAGAAAAAGAAAGTGCTTCTTCACCAAGACAATGCACCGTGTCACAAGTCAGTGAAAACGATGGCAAAAATCCATGAATTGGACTTCGAATTGCTTCCTCATCCACCGTATTCTCCAGATCTGGCCCCCAGCGACTATTTCCTGTTCTCAGATCTCAAAAGAATGCTCGCTGGGAAAAAATTTTCGTCGAATGAAGAGGCGATCGCCGAAACTGAGGCCTATTTTGAAGCAAAGGACAAATCGTACTACAAAAATGGTATCGAAAAGTTGGAGGGTAGCTATAATCAGTGTATCACCTTTGAAGGGAATTATGTTGAATAAAAAAAACTAATTTTGCCAAAAAAATGTGTTTTACTATAGTAGGCCGGGGACTTTTCATTTGACCAGTTATAATGGCTTACCCTCCTTCTTTTTTCCTGACAAAGATCTTGAACTAATGCATGCAAGAACCATTTGAATGAGTGACTTATGTTGTGTATGCATTGAACGACGATTACACTATATTGATCGAGCAGTGTGGAATGCAGTGTCTTGAGTGGTTTCTTACCCAAAATGTGGGTCTGTCTTTACGCTTGCGTTTGTGACAAAAAAATTACGTTTAGAAAAAACTTGACCTATATGGTTTTTGAAATGACGCATTCATTTTTAAATACACCTTGAAAGTCTTATATTAGTATTCAATATTTAAATTTACAACAGTTTAGATATCAAAAGTAATTTTTTTTGTTTCGTTTATAAATGCTTTTTCTTTGCTCTATTCCTCTCTATTTCATTTTCCTCTTAACTTATTCTGTTTTATATTTACTATTCTTTTAGACACTGGTTTTTAGGGGGGAAATTGAATAGTGGGATTTCTTTTAACTCTTTCGTAGCACTTTTACGTTTTCGAAATCGAGAGTTTAAGCTGTTTGGTATAAATTAAAGTTTAGTGAAGATGGAAACAAAACGTGCAATTGTAACGCCATGACAAAATTAATTACTAAGAGAAGATACGTAATATTAATTTGGCTTTCAAGAATATTTTGCTCTTATGATTACGCGGCAGAAGTGTCCGAGTGGTCAAGATCGTGTTCTCGCGGCAGGTATTGTTTCCTTCGAGTCGTAGGTTCAAATCCTGATTCCACTTAAGGTCCACTACATAGTTGTTAAAAACTTAAAAAAACCCATAAAATGTCAATCGAAAGAAAAATTCACTTTATGATAATTACGATACAGAGCTCTTCCTTATTGATTTACACTTTTAAAAGTAATATCTTGTTATCTAAAAAAAAATTAAAATTTCATTTTCATTTAAAATGTAATACTTCACTTGCTTTTTGAGTAATTCATTATATCTAATACTTATACACTCAAAAGTAGCCTTTAGAGAAATGCAAGAAAATTGCTCTACTAAATAGAAAAAGAAAAAAATAACGAAATTGAAACGAAAAAATTATTCTTTATTAAGAAGAGATGACTTGATAATTTCACAAAACACCATATTATCTTCGCTGTTGAATGAATTAAGTAATCCATGGTGTCTCATTAAGAGATAGTTTGAGAAGTACTATGAAAAATCTATTGTGGGTCAAGTGCTTACAAGGACAAAAAATAAAACCATTGCCAGATTTTCGTTTCCAGAGCTTAAAAAGAAAAAGAGATCATTGGTTACTGACCCATGATAAGCGATAGTATATTTTATCTATTAAAAATAGATAGGAAAGAGAGTGCACCTTCCTGTATGTGTATATGAATTCAAGTACATAGTCGAAACTTAATTATATTTCACTTGTGATAACTAATACATATGGTTGCAATATTTGGTGAACCATCGATGCTGTGGTGATATTTATATTTCTTTATGAAACCAAACTTTTCTAGATTACTGTTCGCACTTTTATAAGTATTAATATTTTACTTTCTGTATTTATTTAAAATTTCATATTTAGCTCAAAATTTAGATATTTTTTTTTACCATATAGTATAATCATAATTAAAAATATTTTTTTTGTAATTATAGAGTTCCGTGTTCTAGAACTCTAATAAAAATTCTGTAATGGAATAATTTTTCAATCACATAATGGCAAAATAACTCCTTCAGGTTGGGAGAGAGCCCAGAGTTTTATTTTTATCCAGTTTCAGTTCTAAAGTAGTATTTCAGCCCATCATAGACATTACATATATTCTGTCAATCCATCTTTTCTCCTTACTTACAACTCTTTCAAGTTACATAAAATATTTCAAGGAAGCAACGGGGTCACTTGTTTTGTCAATTGAGCATATGGTAATGAGTACTAAGAATAATTTTAACATACATTTTAATAAATCATACTCCTTCAATTAATTCAGCTTATAATTTCTATTATGAAATCTCACAATAATTTATTTTCCTACTATATACTCTGAATTTCATATTTAGGTTCTAGAATTTTTTTATTTTTAATTATCAGTAAAATTCAAATCAATCATCAATATAAGAATGATAATTAATTTTTCCGATATATTTTATGTTGTGATGCTCTTTAAGAATTCATTAAGTTTTTTTTTTTTTTTTTTTGTCCTTTCATCGTCAAACTGGAAAATTCTACTTTTATAACAGAGTTTTACAAAAATAATCTGAACAAAATAAAGCTTTTTACAGTCAAAATTATAATTAAGTCATATCGTGGTATTACACACTGAGTCTATAACTGATTTTTATAAGCTGTGTCAATTTTGGTTCTTAAATCAAAATAAATTTTCGTTTTATCTTGTGTAAAACATTTTTTTTCTGCTTCCTCCCTAACAAAAAAAAAAAAAAAAAAAAAGTCTTATAATTCATATATGCTTGGCAATCTTCGCTAGTAATTATTTCTAATGTTTTCCATCATTCACATCAGTTGGAAAATCGCTTGCGAAACAGTTTTTTTGGGATTTCAACATAATTCTGTTCAGTGAAATTTTGTTCTAAGCCTGCATTTTTGAGTTAAGGATTTCTGACTGATTGTTTATTAACGTCGCGCGCTCACTTAGAAACAACACGAAGGCTATCGGTGACAGACCTCGGTCAAGTGAGAAGGAACGTCCCTCTTAAAAATGAGTGGAACCTCCCTCTCAAAACTTTCTCACCCCTCCCACGGGAAGACTTTGGATCTCGACCAGGTTTAATGTGTATCATCCCCGCTAGTGGCATCAGGGCTCGAACCCATGACTCGATCGAAAGAACGCCGGCCACATGTTCGCGATCGTGACCACAAAGCTACCGCGGCCACTTTTTGAGTTAAGGAATGAATGCCAATATTACATTCCTTAACGAATGTCGATATTTGATTTACAGCAACACACATTTTGTAAAATTGAAAAAAAAAAAAAAAATTAAAAGGTTTATTTGTGGATATTGCTGTTCGTAGAATGCACTCGTATAAGAAAATTAAGTATTTCTCTATACAATTCATTGTAACAAATCTTTATGAGTTAAGAATTTCATGGATTTAACAACCCAAACATAACATTTTTCATAATTTACTTTCTAATATTTTATTTTACAATATTTTGCTTTATTTTCTGCTTACGATGGAGATACTTTTTCTGAAAGAAAGTTGTAAAAATACTATTTTTGAATTTTATCAGTTTTCTATAAATGTTGCCTATCGCTGCAAATATGCATTAATTAATTGTGACTAACTTTTGTAGGGCATATTATCAATTAAAAATATAATAATTTGAAGGAGAGAAAGGAAATAAAAAATCATTATCATTTTATGTTCATTAGAAAAATATGTAATTTTTTTAAGGAAAATTATTTTCTATTACAACTACATCCCCATTAACACTGAACAGCAATAATATGCCAAAAATATTAGTACAAGAAATATGACCATCACCAAATCAAAAATTTCCCAAGGAAAATCCTCAAGAGAATCTAAAATAGTCTTAAGAGATTAATTTTTTTACGACTTCATATTCAAAGCTATTCAAATCCTCACTTCGGCGTGGTGTGGAAATTGGAAGAGTGGGGAGCCAGCTCATGTGTCGTCTTCGTCATTTGACAGGTGCCCCAAATTACGAGATTCCTCACCAAAAACCCTCGTGTTGCTTCTAAATACAACGTTAATAAACAATAAATCAATAAATAGATTCCTTGAGGTTAAACACATATGCTAGAGATATTTAATTTTTGTGTCCTCTTTTTGTATTTCTTGTTTGTAGAAAATGAGATTTTCTTTTAGGATTCATAATGATATTAAATCTTAAAGAGGCTTAGAGAATTTTAATAGCTTTACAAATGAATTTTAAAATGGAAGTATGTGTAACATTTTAATTTCGTCTGACAAGTTCCGTTTTTGAAATGAATTTTATGTGTTATACAAAAAAAAAAAGAAGAAAAGAAAAGAAAGAAAGAAAGAAAAGAAAAAAAGAAGAAAAGAGAGGAAAAAGAAAAATAAAGAAAAATAAAGAAAAAGTAAGAAAGAAAAAGAAATCTGAAGTATCATATTGCAATAAAACATCAGTTCAAAAAAAAAAAAAAAAAAAAAAAAAACAGAGAATCTAAATGGCTTAATCATAACGAGCAATAAACTGGATCAATAATCGATTGTTTAATGACTCATAAAAATAAAAATACCAACACAGCGGGAAAAATTACCTCGAGAAATAACTTATTTAATTGTCGTATATTGACACTTCTGCCTTTATAAACGGTTTTCCTCCAGAATTTCTGTGAAGTATTTTTGATATATGTAAGGTTTTGTGTTAAAAAAGAATCCGCCTTCTCTCTTTAAAAATTATATACGAGAAGCTGATTTATTTTTGCCTGAAAACTGAGCAGAGGATTGTGAAAATACGAAACAATTATTTTATATTGCGATGAATAAAAAATAATTGGTATTAAATTTTACATTATTTACAAATTTTGTGTGCATTTTTTGTTAAATTCTAAAATGAATGCAAGCTCTTAAAATACACCCAATATCAGATTAAACTTTACTTGAGAGATTGAAAATGTTAATGAACTTATTAAAACTATAAGTTCTGAGTCATCCAGTTTAATAAGTTCACTAACATTTTCAAGAAATTTCGAGAAATAAAAAGTAGAGACAGATCTCGATTGATATATTATTGACGTCGCACTTAGAAGCAACACCTGGGCAGTAGGCGATGCACCTTGAGCCTCGGTCAAGTGACGAGGATTACACCTGAGCTGGAACATTCTCGCCTAACTTTTACATCACACCAACTGGAGGACATTGTGTTTGAGATTAAATACAATGTGTGTACATTCTGTAATAATATTATAGAAGTACCTATTTTAAAGTATACTTATTCTATTGCAGTGTGGTTTTATGGATATTTTTCGCATTAATGATAAATTAAACATTTATATAAAAATAAATGTTTCCTACTTTCGTAGTGCCCCCAATGAAATGAATGTAATACGAAAACGAGAGTACTTTCATCTGTAATAAATGAGATTTCTTTCTCATTTTCCTTTCAACATTTCATTTATTGAAACAATTTTTATTATAATTCAATTAGTACTTCGTATAATAAATAAAAGGCTCGAAACTGTGTGTGAACTAGATCATATCACCGGTTAGTCACATACTCAGTTTTTGCATCACAATTTTGATTGTTGCATCCTCATAATTCTGAATCAAAAAATCAGACGAGGAAGTTATGAATAATCACTCACACTCATCGAATTTCAACTCCACATCAAGAATTTTGAGGCTCAGTTTGATTCAAAATGCAACTACCGCAGTTTTCTATCTGTCTGGTGGAATCAGGACTAGAACCTACGACTCAATTTGAATTCCTCCATCTAGAAAGTTAATTTCCTTAACCATCAGGTTATTACGAGTCCATTCTCATTTTTTAAAATCGAGGAAAGAAAGATAGAAAACTAAAATTATCGTTTAAAATTCTAAATTGATAATACTTTTTTCGGAAGATGAGATAGGTGTTTAGGTGCCATCTACATAAAATCTTACTGAGGCTCAAATTAAGATGTTCATCGCTGAAAACTTATGTTTCGTTCTAGTGCAGGATTAATGAACAAACTTTTCCATATTACATAGCAAAATATTGATTTCAGTTAAATCTTATTGGAACATTTTTTGAAGCTGCTGGTTATTATGTAAGATCATTTCGATTAGGTTTGGTTTTATTAACTTCACACTTGAAGCAACGCGAAGGCTATTGGTGATGGACCTCGTAATTTTGAATCTCGGTCAAGTGACGAGGACGACACTTGAGCTCTGGCACCCCTCTCCTAACTTCCACACCATACAAACGGGAAGACTTTGGGTCCCGACAGATTTAACGTACATCAGCCCCGGCTACGCGGTGGGTCTTAAGTGGCATCAAGGCTTGAACCCCTGACTCAAAGAAAACCACCGGTCGCGTGTCTACTGTCTTAACCACTAGGCTAACGCGGCCAAATAGGATCATTTTGAAAGAAAAGTCTAAAGACAAAAAATTAGATTAGCGCGTGTTTTTCCCCCTCTAGATTTGTTTCGAATCAATCTTGTTTTAGAGGAGTTAAGCATTTTTTTTTATATATATAAAAGGCCATATTGTAATATTTTTAGAATTGGGGGGAGGGGAAGGTAAGCGAACTTGAAAATATTTACATGGGAAATTTTACTTAGAGATCTATAACACAGTTGTTTCAATTTCTTATTAGCAAATGATATTTTGCATAACATTTATATATACACATGCTTACAAAAAAAAGTATAAAATATTTCTATTTATTAATAAACGTATTATAGAACCTGGTTAAGAGCTTTACTATTACAATGTGAATGTAATTGCTTTTTCTAAGATACTATTTAATCATACTGGAGTTCGAAATTAGTACTTCCTATCAGTAAAGCTGTTTGCAAAGGTTCCTCTGTTGATAATGATCTGTATCGCGATTTAACACACTTCCTTTTCGAAAATATCCTTTCACATTGGTAAGAATTAAATATAGATATAAATCCCCGAACATATGAATTTAATTCATCACATTTATCTTCCTAAACATATTTATAGAATTGGGTTAAATCTATCCGATTGTACAGCCAAATTATTACGGAATACGGAAATATCTTTAGTACTTGTATCAAGACCCGGAAAACGCTTTTGTAATTTTTCGTAAGAAATAATGTTAACCCGTAGGTCGGATTAAAAACTGACAAGGACAAGATTTACCTTACGGACCGTAGTTCGTTGAACTTTGCTTTAGAGTCAAGGAATGAGCTTCAAGTGATTTACCTCGTAACATTAAACTACTGTTATGAGATATGTGAAGCATTATCCTTCTAACTTCAACACAACATGAACACTAGTACTGTAATGGCAATGTCTAAGATTAACACGGATGCACTTTTTTGCAGAATATACACTGGTGTTCAAAACTTAAGCAACAGGTGTTTTTTGACATAACTCCACGGGAAATCATCTGAGAGATATGAAATTCAAAAATGAGAGGCAGCATTTTGTATTTAAAACGATGACGAAAGCATAGTTGCGCAAAAATGAATACATTGCGTTTAGTATGGCAACAAACAAAAAAAGGCTTTATTGAACTCATAGTATCGTTACACACGATTGTCTGTCCAAGAGGAAGAACAACAAGCAGATGTTCCTAAGTATGGGATATGCCCTCCCCTTACTGCAATGGTTGCTTCGCATCGTCTCTCCATACTCAGCACCAGATTGTCCAACAGTTCTTGAGGTAAGACTGCCCATTCCTCAATCAACATCTGTTTCAGTTGTTGGATGTTTCCCGGAGGATGTAATCATGCCACAAGGTGTCACCCCCAAAGCATCCCACACATGTTCTATGTGATTCAAGTCAGGGGAGAATGCTGGCCAATCCATTTGAGTGATATCTTCATTTTCCAGTAGCTGCTTAACATCAACAATCCGGTGTGGCCATGCATTGTCATCCATAAAAACGAAGTCTGGTTCATTAGCACCTCGTAACAGACGTACATGGGGAAGAATCACCTCCTTACAATAGCGATTTCCGGTTACAGAACCTCTCTCGAAAACGTGGAGCTCAGTTCGCCCTTTCAGCACAATGCCTCCCAAGGCGACAATTCCCAAACCACCGTAACGATCTCTTTCCATGATGTTATTTGGATGAAACCGTGTACTGACCTCTCTCCAAATAAACTGGCGTTGAGAATCGCTTGAGGTAGACGATTTCATTGATGAGATGTGCAGTTTTTGTGCTCATTACACCACTTTAAACGGTGCCGCCGATCACCCTGTTGCTGAGCCATGGCGCTTGTTGACTGGTATCGGGCTCTTTTCACCTGCAGAACGATTTAAAGGTCATCCACTGCTATATTGTTTTCCTAGGGTGGCCACCATCAACCTTTGTAACAGCTGTACCTATAGTTTGGAAGGCTTTCCAAGCGCGCGAAACGACACTTTTGTTGATTCCGAACTCTTCAGCTACAATGGTAAAACTGCGCCCCTCCTCCAGCTTTCCAATCAGTCTTCCTCGGATGAAGTCGTCCAGGTGATTTCTTCTAACCATGTTTCGCGAAAGAACTCACTTGCATTTGCAGCGAATGTCTTTAATTGTGCCTCCCTTCTTCCTTTTATGGTAATCTTCAGCTGCACGCGGCGACCGCACGCGTTTTTCGAACACTCACGTCACCAACGACGTTTTGTTCCTTACATTTGCATGCGCATCACCTTTCTACTGAATTGCGTGTTCATTGCACTGATCGCAATAACCCCTTTTCTGCAATTTCATGGCTATCTGCTTAAAATTTACATTGTTGCTTAAGTTTTGCACACCAGTGGTAGTTCAGATTTGATTCACGAAAAGAGACAACCAGTAAGTCAGGCGTATAGTTGAAAGCGAAGAGTCACAAAAGTGTATGAATATATTTATCCGTTTTGATATGCTGGTGATTCACACATTACCCCTGTTAAGAATGGGGAATGGGAGTGAGGTAACTCACACAATAGTATTCTCTAATGATCATTTTTCCTTTTTCCTAAGAAATCCTTGAGTTTGAGGCCATCACATCAAAAAATATCGTTGAGTAACTTTTACGGCCGATGAAACCACCTGTGCCTTCTTTGGAGCAGATTCACCGGAAGCTACTCATTGTTTTGATATTTGCTTGATTTTTAATGTAAAATGATAAATCTTCTTATCGACCACAACTCGACACAAAATGATTGTGACTCACATCGTCGCGGCACTAACCAAATATTTGATTTGGCCCGAATGGCTGCCAAATAGAAACTAACCTTTGAATCAGCGTCAGATCCATTTTGGCCCGTAATGGTAACACCAACTTGAGATATCAACGCCATCTGTCGTTGAAAAGGTACTTTTTGAACCGTCCTCGAAATGCTATCGTACAAATTCTGAAACACACATACAGAGAGAGAATCAAAATTCTTTCTCTCTTTTAGTAAATTCAGCATCGTCAACTCTTTAATACGTTTAGCTGAAGTTTGGATGCTGTATATTTAGTAAATATGGACCTCTTGATTTTAATTCGTGAACTTGTAAATTGGTCGCCTCATTAAAATTTAATTTTTTACAGTAACTCAGACTTTATAAAGAAGTACTGAATCGGTCATTTTATCTTGTTTGATATTTAATATATTATTTAAAATTAAATTGCTTATCGTTATCATTTTTAATGAATTAATGAAAGAAGGGTAGAGTATTCGGAAATTACCATTTTCTTCCCATTATAGAAATCTCATCTGATCTTGACCTTGTTTACGATTACATATACCAAAGGTTACGATAAGGATACTTGCATCCAAATAAAATAATAGAAGCTGTTTCTCAGATTCCTACCGCTTTTCGAAAATATCACAAGCAAAACAATTATATCAAGGTTAAATGAAAGATTGTCAGTAAACTATCTCTTGACCTTAATTTATAATTTTCAAATGAAAATTTTTTCTGCAGTAGATTATATCACAGAACAACTCTAATTAAAAAGATTGGAAAATTTTAGGAAATTTAATTTCTTGTTAGTTCAGACTCTATTTTCTTGTTAAATAACACGAAAAGGTGGTGGTTTGAACTTTCCTTAAGCTTTTTATTCCTAGAAAATAATTTTTCTTTAGTTAAATTCTGGGGACAGTGTTTTCAACTGCAGAGACAAAAGTTTTAATTAAGAGTCAATCGTTAAAGTTTCTCAAAATATGTTGTATTCTTTGCTCATATTGTAAATCTAATATGAAGACAAAGATTATAAAATGCCCCGAGATATATTTATCAAGTGTCCATATTGGTAGAAATGTTCCATATACTGTTCCGCCTTAAGAGATATATTACAAACCTTCGCTTTTTTTTATATGAATTTTTCAGTCAGTCAATTAGCCACTCATTTCCTAGCTTTCAAAGGACAATTTTAAGTCAATTCTTGGGGTATCGAAATAACAAACAGTAAAGAACCGTAATTCACAAATATCAAAATGAAACTATATTTATAACTTATAAAATTCACAAAATGAAGTTTAATTTATTAACAAGTTACTCTTTGGCATAAAAAAAATAAAACTAGAGTCTACAGTAGATGTCAAGTAAAATCAAAAGGAGGCCAATGAGCTCAGATCCGGATCCAACAAGAGACCGTAAAATAGTATTAGGTTAAAAAGCTTTAATTCTAATTTGATTTTAATTGGCTTGATAGAGAAGTTTGGAAAGTCGGATATTTGTCTTGCGGCAGTATTAAAGGTCCTTTGAATAGGAGAGGATTAATCCAAAAATAATACCACAAAGCTATTGTATTTGACAATGTGTTTATAGAGTGTGATGTCATCATTCTAATACTTCTCACTTTTAATTGTTCTTTCCTTCTCTCTTTTTTTGGAATTCATATAAATCTGTATTTAATTGACGTCACGACTTCCTGCTAACAACGGATACCGACACTTTGACTCACGCCCACAGTCAGTCTGCTCGACAAGTGCCAGCATCAGCGTTGGTACAAGGAATATACACAAAAAGGATAATTGAACTATTCAGAAATAAAATAAAAAATTGAAATAATTATGAAATTTCTTGGGTAATTTTACGAACCGTAAGAATACCGGACTTAAGTTTGAAATGCAAATTAGGGCTTTCTCATACGGACTTCAACCAAATAGGTTTCGCTTCAACAACAGGAAAATTTAAATGAAAACTTTTGGTGTGGTAAGCATCTCCAACAGAATGACAGGAACATAAATTTGTATTTTTCAAATTAAAATGATATAAATAATGAACGAAGGGACCATGACCAATTAAACAGCGGGTAATAAAATCTGAATTGAAATAAAAAAGAATTTAAACTTGATCTTGGAATACCAGTATTACTAGTTGACCATCAGAACTCTTAGTCAGAAAGAAGATTATTTTTTAAACTCTTAACTATATGAGACAGAGGGGCATGGTCATTCATTCTATTAGCATGAGTGACAGCGAGGTTTGCAAACGAATCTGCAGTTTCGTAGCAAAAATCTCCGACTTCGCCTTGAGCCCAGTGTAAGTTGTAAAAATCAGAATAATTCGCTAATTTTTCTTTAATGGTATTTATAAGAGCTGATTTATGTTTGGTGTTCTGCAGTAGCAATATAGATGATAGACTATCTGTATAAACAGAAACTTTGAAGTTATGAAAGACAGCCCACAATACTGCAAATTCGAATGCTGAAAACTCGGCCTGGAAAATTGAATTATAAGAATTCAGTTTAAACATGTAGAACCTATTCAGAACACCCTGGTGAAAGACATGCACAGCGAATCCAGTTTCGGACCCAATCCTTGATTCGTCAGCGTAAATATCCCACTCGAAGGGCCCCTAAAATTCGTTAAGGAAAATAATTTGTTTTTCAGGACTAATAGCTTTCAGTGAAATATTTGTGTCGAATGGGATATTGTAAAACAGTTGAAAAAAGTTTGATTTACACTGCTTCCAAATCAGATGTTTAAGAAAATGAATCATTAGTGTATGATGAATAGGAAGAACCCCAACAATTACCTGCAAAAAAGCAGTTGGAGACGTCCTAATAAGGCCTTGGAAACTTTTAAAAAGTAAATTCTCTGAATGGAGTTTAACTAGGTAATTTAAGAGGAGTTTAGATCACTACCTCA
>BMAW01070556.1:570605-583851 GCA_019974015.1 Nephila pilipes | reverse complement strand
GAGTTTTATAAATATATATATATATATATATATATATATATATATATATATATATATATATATATATTCTCAAGGACAAAAAAAATTACCGCACCAAGAAATAATTTGCGGGATCGTAACGAAACTTGGCATGAAGGTACATGTCGGAGAGATATGCAAATGATTAGAAATGCAACGTGATTGCGTATTACATATAGCCAGTAGAGGGCGTTTAACGTCGTTCTCCGTGGAGTATAAAACAGGTAACCAAAGCTTGTTTGAGTGTGCTGAATCGCTTACAAAGGAAGAGCTGAGGTAGACATACCATTACGCCGTTTTCGAAGACAATATGAGCAGCTGTCGCAGTTTGAGAGGGGGAGAATCATCGGCATGATGAAAGCTGGGTGGTCAGCTAGGCGATTAGCTCGTCAATTAGGGTCGCTCTGATTCTGTTGTGAGGAGGAGTTGAGACTAGTGGATCCGAGAGATGTCATTTACACAAAGACCAGGCTCAGGACGCCCTTGACAGACAGGTCGTCGAGAAAACCGCCACATCGTAAGAAATGCATGCGTACAGCCAACTGCTTCATCGGCCGCCATCCAGGTACAGGTAACACCTTTACTAGGGGTCCCTGTGTCTTCTCGAACCATACTAAGGCGCCTGGCTGAAGGACATTTGGGATCGCGGCGCCTATTACGTGTGCTGCCCTTGACGCCCACCCATCGACGCCTCCGTTTGGAGTGGTGCCGCGCACAAGGAAACTGGACTGCAGCGGAATGGAACCAGGTCTTCTTTAGCGACGAATTCAGATTCAATCTCAGCAGTGATGACAAGCGTGTTCGTGTGTGGAGACCCCGTGGTGAATGCCTCAATCCTGCCTTTACTTTAGAGCGACATACCGCACCCACAGCTGGAGTGATGGTATAGGGTGCCATTGCCTACGATACATGGTCACCCCTAGTATTGATTCGTGACACCATGACAGCCCAGTGGTATGTCCATGACATCGTGCAGCCACATGTGTTGCCACTCATGCAACGGCTCCACTCATGCATTAATTTTTATAAGAGTTTTACACTTATTTTACTTAAATATTTTAAAACGTTTTCTTTAATTTTGTAGTTTCTTAGACATAAATGTAGAGAGTTTTTGATTGATATGATTAATTTATTTATTGTGTGATATTTTGTGAATTATATTTTTCAAGTTTTGTTCATATATATATGATACGACCTCTTTGATACAATGATACGACCTCTTTCAAACTCTGACAGTTGCTCGTAAAGAGCTTGAGTCCTGCGGCGAGGCATTTTTTCAGTCGTTGAGAGGTATCCTAAATCGCAATGGAACAGAAAATTTGACCATCAGGTTGAGAACCGCTTCTTATATACACCTGCCGAGTGCGGAGTTTCGATGCGCTGTAGCTGCATCTATTCATTTATTGCACACTAAATTTTAATCATTTGCATGTTAGTTCGAAATGTCTTTGCATACGAAATTTCATTACAATCGGGAAAATCCTTCTTGCTGCGTCGTTTTTTTTTTTTTTTTTTTTTTTTTTTTTTTTTTTTGTTATAGAGTGTATATAACTATGTGTGTGTAATAATTCAGAAATTAATGAATAAAATAAATAGGGCGACTTTCAAATTTCATGGTCGTTTATTCATTTTAGTTGAGAGAGAGAGGCATATTAATACCCATATGTTTGGAGACATAGCTCCTCTTTTTTACACACAACATAAGGTCTCAAAACAGATCAGAAGAGACAGAATTTTTCTTTACCTTCGTTTTTTAGAAAGGATTTCTCCCTTACACGGTATAGATCACTTGGTATAAGATGTAGGGATTCTGTGGGACTTAAATGTCCTCTAAAAGTCTGGCAGGAATTATCCATACAGATTTTCAATCGTGAGAGCCGCATGTTCAGCAGATTTTTATGAATGTGTTATGGCATAAATTAAAGGATAATTTGGAATTGTGTCAGAAAATAAAAACGAACTCTTAATTTTGAGTTAGAGAATGGGGGGGAAAATAGGAAATTAAATCATTTTTAGTGGAATTATTACAAATTAGTCATCACACAGATATATATATATATATATAAGATACACGCATCTATGACAATTCTCCGTGGCACTCCACACTACTCTAGAAAGTTATCAGGTAAAGATAAATCGCTCTGTCTCATTCATCTCTGTGCCATCTCTTTCACTGTGTCTCACACGCATTTTCCCTCCTTTCGTTAGATTAGTCGCACCGATAAACGAGTATCGAGTAGGATTTCTGTCAAAAGTAGAATTTAGTTTGATGGATGTCATGCTCTATAGAGGTTGCTTTTAACTTTACGGCTCGTACTTAATTTTATTGTGAAAACTTATATTTTAGTTGTTTAATTAATGTGATAATTCATACCTTCATACTTAATCAAATAACCACTAAAAAAAGTAAGCTCAATGTTCGGGATTTTCAAGACTCTTAGACGAATGGATATATTAGATTCGTACAACAAAGCATCGTGCTTTATGCGTGTAATGTCGCATGTCAAGTGTACAAAGACATTTTCAAACCAAACATTAGTCCACATTTAAGAATTCTGAAGAGGAATGTGAAGTAATTCAAAGAGCTGTTACTGGATATGAGAAACAAGTTACATTTTTTGGTGAAATAATTGAAACCAAACCTAAAGTGACTGAATATAGTTCCATAATAGCTCACTGTGTAGCTGCCACCCACAAACATTTCACAGATGGCGAAAATATAAATGACACATTTTTAAAAATGTTGTTCAGAGATTTACCTGATCTACAAACAATATTATCCCGAATTCAAGAAATACCGGCTTCTGCGTGAACTATTGAAAGATGAATAAGTGAAATGGTAGAATATTTAACAACAAAACAGAATTCTGGATTCCAAGAAACTGTTTCATTTGTTCATGATGAAGAAACTGATTTGAATGATATTGCGCACATTGCGGTAATTGCACGGTATTGAGATAGGGATCGAGTTTATAAAGAATTATGCAGCTTGATTCCTCCGTCTGAGACAAGTGAGGGACAGGAAATTCTTTCTTCTTTTATAAACTATTTTGAAAATAAAGACATTTATATATTAAAATATTTTGTGTAACTATTGATGGCTCTCCTGCATTGGCTGGCAAAGAAGAGAGTTTGTCAATTTTCTTGAAAATCATGTTCGACATAAAGTTTTGAGCTTCATCAGGGAAATTTAGGTGCCAAAATTTCGTCACAGCGCTTAATTTCTGTAATGAACACAATTATTAAAATAGTTATTTTCATAGTGTCTCGTTCTTCATTGATACACAGGCAATTTAAATCTATTTTAAAAGAAATAGAAAGTGAATACAACTCTTCCACAGCCATTTCCCCTGACTTAGTTGAGGTAATGATTTTAATATGTTTGTGTCATGCATGGAACATATTAAAGATTTTCTTATAATGAGAAGAAATGAAATTTATCAAAATTGAATGATATAGAATGGTTATGCAAACCGATGTTTCTGGCTGATGTAAGTAAACATCTCAATGAACTAAATTTCAGATTGCAAGGAATGAGTGAAACAGTGCTTGAATTTGCTGAATATATATAAATTCACAAGGCTATGCTTCAAAATCAAACGTATTTTCCGGTGATATTAATACAAGTACCTACAAATACTTCCCAAATGTTAAAGCGCTTTCAAATACGTTTACCGAGCTTCAAATGAACTTCAAACGTATGTTGAAGCCCTTACGGAGTAATTTTCGAAAAGAGACAAAAGTCTTTGAAGCTTGTACGCCAATATTTTCCTTCCTAATCAAACCAGATATAATAGACCCATTAATAATCCCATTCGATTTGTCAATTTTTGAGTAAATGGAAGTTTGTAGTTTTGGAATGGAACTTACTGAACCTCTTTAGAATTATGGAAAGCAAAATTTATTGTATTACAAAAAAATCTGGACTATGACCCTGACGATAAGCCGACATCTGTTTTAAATTTCTGGAGGATATTGCCGGAGAGATTTAATTACTTGAAGAAAATTACATGTGTTCTACTTTCTGTTTTTGATTCTACATATCTATATGAACAAGTCTTTTCTCATACGATAAATATTTTGAATCAACAAAGGAGTTGTTTAAAAACTGAACATACATTCAGAATCATATGTCAAATTGACAGCCATTAATTGTACCCCTGATGTGGCGGTATTATATAACAGCGGTGCAGAAACAAGATTTGCATTAAAATTTTAAATTTTTGCTTACCTATATTGAAGGAATATTTATTTTTTATGCTGTTTACTTTATTTTAATAAATATGTTTAAAACCTACGCAATATATATACAATTTTTTAATTTGTTACTTGTGTTAAAGGAATAATTTTGTTTTATGTTGCTTATTTTTATGTTAGTAAATATCTATAAATCATGCATAGATAATATACAATAAAACTCTAAACCTGTATTCTTGACTTATATTTCCTAACTCTGCATACATTGCCGTGGTAATCGAATTGTTTTAAATATTTCCTACTGTGTGGTATCCTGAATCACATTGATAGATTTGTTTGGCACACTACAGCTACAAGGTTACTGAGCCCTGATACACACACACACACACATATATATATATATACATTTTTACATATATATACATCTGACTTTATGGATAATTAATGTGTCATAAATTTCATTCATAAAAATAGCGTATTACACTCAGATATTTTTCATTCTATGAAGTATTTTAAAATACTTACCTCTTTATGGATTCTGTATTGGTCGATAGCCCATACAGTTGGTATATGAGTGGCTAGCATTTGAGGCAATGTAAGGTAAGCGTTGCATGTTCGAGCGCATATCAAGCGAGTTTTCCCAACAGCTGTATCTCCAACAACAACACATTTTACAGTTTCTTGTCGAGTGTTGAATTCATCTACATTTTGCCATGACATACCTTCGGATAGGTTTGCTGAAAAATTAAAACTGTCAATTGTATTTACATTCATAAAATTGTAAGAACAAATAGAAATACTTTGCCAGTCCATGAAAAAGGGTGTGTTTATACACACAGAGAGAGATCATATATATATATGTTTGTTTTACAGAATCTGTTACGTTAATAGACGTGTAGTGCTATACTTGGAAAAATCATGATTTTTCTGTTTTTTTTTGGGGGGGGGGCATTTGAATTTTAAAGATTTTTTTCACTTTTTGTGTATTTTGCTTTTCAATTTTATTTTTGATTTAAATTTTCAGATTTTTTTTTTCCAATTTATATTTGTGGTGTATACAGTTTTCAATAATATATTTTGTTGTTGGAGATAGTTAGACCTATAATTCTAGAAAAACTCAGCTTTTCAGTCTACAGCCTGTTGCAACATTAAATGCATTATTCTTCATTCCTGTACTTTCAAACAAACGCTTAAGGTTTTAAAAATTTGCTTAACATTTTTTTTTTCTATTTTCATGATATTATGTTTATTTTTCTATTCTTCTTATTTATAATTTTATATTATATATATGATTAATTCAATTTATCTAAATTAGTTTAACGACACTCTTTTTATCCATAAGCACTAAACTCACTTTTGAGATGCGTAAATTTCTGTTTATTTGTTATCTTCTCCAACCTCAGTTATAAACAGATTTAACGAAAATTAGGGAAATTTTCCTTTTCTAATATATGAGTATAAAATCTTTCGGCTACATTCTAGTGTTTGTTTTTCTTCATAAAATGGTACTGGCTGCTTACGCACTGCTTCAATATGGCTTTTGCATTTGAAATAGCTCAAACTTTTTAGTAAAAGCTCTCTTAAATATACGTCATAATTGGAGAATTAAATACGATTGCAATTTATTTAGAAGTCAGCGAGAAGATTAACCATATATATATATATGATTTGAAATTTATATTTAATTGAACAACGAAAAAGTTTTTAAATTGCAAATGAACTAGGAAGATATTTCAAAATTTAAAATTATAATAATATGTAAAAAATCACAACTGAAACAAATAAAAAATAACACTTAAACGAAAGCATAAAAATATATGGATAAAAATTGCAAATCGAAAAGTGAACCATTATACACTATTCTATTTTAATTATGTGATAAGAATTACATAAAATTCAAAAGAAAGTAAACAAAATAAGATAAAAATAGACAAATACCAGAATTATTAAAGAAGATACAAAATTAGAAAAACATTCCAAAAAATGTAATCAATTAAAAATACTTTTAAAGTAAAATTCTTTTAAGAAATCATTATTTCAAAAAGAATATACACACTTTATATACATATATATATATATATATATATATATATATATATATATATATATGTGTGTGTGTGTGTGTGTGTGTGTGTGTGTGTGTGTGTGTCATTTACAGTTAATCGATTTTTTAGTTTTCATAACTGAAAATTCTTGGGAAAAAATGAATTGGATAATCAATTTCAGGACAAGTAGTAAAGAAGTTATTTTGAATATTAGAAATACGAAACTAGTTAATATGCCTTTTAGGTAAAAAAAAAAAATAATAAACGTGTAAAATGTTCCTTTATATATTGAAGCCTAAATTGCTTTCAAAGAATGGTAATTTATTAATAGGGAAACAGTAAATATTTCACTTGCCAAATATGTTATTTATAATAATTTTACTCTCAATAGTTAATTTAACATCTACAAAAATATATTCTGTAAGAATTTACTTTAGTTAATAAAATTTAAATAAGAAAGATATAAATATAAATCTGGTTTAGCTTCTGGATTGAAGTTAATTTGAAAAACAAAAGATCATCAATATATCTAAATAAATTGAAATTATTATAGTCTATAAAATTATTTTCATAAAAATGTAAATATATATTAGCAAAACTATTACTAGCAGGACCTCTTGAGGCATACCCTTAATTTGTTATACTTATTTCTCGAAATAACTAATTTTCTCTTTTGATGAAATTAGTAAGAAATTAAAATTTTTCGTAAGAAATAGAATTATATTAACTTTTGATTCTTTAAAATTAACTAAGATAACTTTAATTAAGTCCTCATTATGCTATTGAATTATGCAAATCTTCGAATTTATTACAATCAATACGGTAAATAGTTTTATCTTTTACGAAATTAATAATTTCATAACTACTTTCAATAATAACAGTATTATAAAAGCTATCTATAGCATTTTGTAAGATCTCTTATAACATTTTACCTGATTTAGTTATGCGTGTATTGAAAACATTAGTAACAATTCTAAACTTAATATGAGCTTTATGATGTTGAGGAGTTAAAAATATATGAGGAAATTTTACAATATTTATTGCATATCCAATTTTCTTCTGTAATGCTTTATTTCTATTGGTTTTTTCCCTATCACGAATGAAAGCATTTTTATTAATCAGATGTGTTGGGACAGATTTATTCAGATCTCTGTCTCTAGACGCTGTGTAAGCTAAATTGTTGTATTAAATATATCACACAAGGAAAAAAATATAAATTTAATTACAGAATTAATGAGAATATTAAATATGTCACGTGAAAGAAAAAATAATTTTTAATTTAAGATTTATTTCATAGTTCGTTAACTAAAATCATGTTTAAACTGTAAACTAAACTGAAAAAACAGTAAAACTGTATTCTAAAGATTTGGGGTCAGTTATGTGTTATATGAAGGTGAAATGTGACTGAATAAAGTTTACATATGATGCTAATGTGCATAATTGTTTAAGAATTTGTTAAATAAGATAATATGGGTGACCTTGACTGTTTTTTTAAATGGTATTTATGTCTTTGCCGGACGAGAATTTAACTCCATCTACCAGCGTAAAAGCAAGTGCACTTAGCCTCAAGATACAGCCATTTTGGACTGACAAACGAGAAATATAGTTTTACCAAGTGGAAGCTCAATTCCAAATAAGCAATATAACTTCGCAAGAGACTAAATTCAATTATTTCATCGCTCAACTCAAGCCTCGGTTCATAGAAAATATCTGGGAAATTATTAGAGATTCACTAGTTAACAAATATACAACGTCGAAAACGTTCAGGTAAAGTGAAAAAAAAAAAATTAAAAAACTGATTACAGGCCTGGAACAAAGCGACATGATTCCCAACCAACTGCTGCGCACAAATGCATTATTTAGGAGGAAGCGATATCTCCGAGAAAGTTCTACGGACCCTTTGGCAAGAGAAGGTGCCGGATACAATAAAGAACATCGTGACTGTGAACGAGGAATCACTCAAAAAGTTAGCTGCAAAGGCCGATAAAATCCTAGAGATAAGTCCTAGGAATGCGGAGTGTGCACCAATTCAAAACGAAATGAGCACTGGGAACTGTTGATGTTGTTGGGATGAACTATTGTCAAAGATATCAATGCTCGAGCTGCAAATCGCAAGCAAGAGTCTGCAACAACATTCACATAGCCCTCATCGTTATCGGAGAAATCAAAGAAGATATGATTAGAAGATTGGTAAAAAATGTCTACCTTGAGAAATTGAACCCAGCAATAGAAGCCGCGAAAAAACCTATTTCAGAGGAATTATTTGACCACAAATCCCGTTTATTTGTTACAGTGAAAAAAAGGGATTGCCAGTTGCTAGTGTATAGTGGAGCACACGTTTCCATCATTCCCGCAACAAGAGATAAGGACGAAGTTTCTGGGTATAAACTTTATGCTGTTAATGGTTCAGAGATACCCACAAATGGTATTAAAATGCAAACTCTGGATTTAAGCTAAAGGGGACCATTCCAATGGCCATTTGTTATTGCAATAGTTCCTAAAGGCATAATTGGGTCAGATTTGTTACGTAAATTTCAACTGCTCATTGATTTGCACATTAAAAAATTATATGATGGAGTAACAAACTTCTCAATAAATGGAGAATACTGTTATCCAAAGTAACCTTGGAAACTGTTAAGGGAACTTATGAGTAAGGCAAATATTCTACTTTGTATGTAACTTATCACCTGTGTTTGTGTACAATCAAATTCTGAGATACAAAAATTTAGAGGGAAATAAGCTTACTTTGTTTAAAGTTATACTAGAACTACTCAGTTGACTTACGGTCAAGGAGTTTGTATTTTCGAAGCATAGACAAAGGGGGAGACATCATCTGATCTTATACCTCCCACTCCTAATCACATCACTTCAGAAATTGAAGGAATCTAAAATTAAAATAAAAAATTGTTAAGACAATTTCCTTTTCTATGCATTATCTTTATTTTGTTTAAGAAAATTGACAAACTTCATGGATAATTTTTAAATATTGTTTTCACTTCTCAGTGATTACGAGGTGTGGCTATTAAATAACGAGATTGCCGCTGCTACAGAAGAAGTATGTATGCGCCGAATGCCAGCAACTGGCAGCTGTTTAAGAGTGAAGCATTCTCTTTCGAATGCAGTGCTTCTCGCTTCTGTAAATAAATCTGTTTCGCCATAGCCTTCGTTTGCATTAGAGTAATTTTTTGTTTCGCCGGAAAAATGATAAGTGTAACAATAGAGCAACAAATTGCAGTGAAGTTTCACATGAAACTTGAGAAAAACCGCTACTGAAACTTATAATTTATTGAAAGAAATATATGGCAATGAATGTTTATCGCGTGCGCTTGTTTTTGAGTGGTTTAAGCATTTTCAAGATGGCCAAGAAGACGTTGAAGATGATTCATGCCCGGGTAGCCCTTTTGCGTTAAAAACGAATGTTAATATCGAAAAAATCGGTAATCTGGTTCGATCTGACCATCAGTTAAATATTCGTGCGATTGCTGAAGCTGTAGGAATTGACAAAGAATCCGTACGGCAAAGTTTACATAACAGATTTCATATGTAAAAAGTGCGTACCAAAAATTCTCACGTTTGCACAACAAGAAGCTTGCAAAAATGTTTGTACTGACATTTTGAATGCCATTGAAATTGACCCAAACTTATTAAAAAGAATAATAACGTGTGACGAACTGTGTTTTTTACTTATGATCCTGAAATGAGGAGCCAATCCTTGCACTGGTAGAGCCTATCTTTACCGAGAGCCAAAAAAAAACTGTAATGAGCGAATCAAAATTCAAAGTAATGGATGATTGTCTTTTTCGACATTCATGGGATTGTGGACCTTCACTGGGTTCTTGAAGAATTATTAATCAACATTACTACCTTCACGTTCTTCCTGATCTCCGTGAACGAATAAGGGGGAAATAACCCGAAATGTGGAAGACAAGTCATTCCGCATTGTCTGTCAAGATGTTTCTAGCCAACTACAGCATCCCAGTGTTAGATATCCACCTTATTTGCTGGATCTTGTGGTATGCGACTTCTATCTGTCCCTTGATGTGAAATCGGTATTAAAAAGAAAAATATTTGAGCCCGTTGAAACTAAGAAAGAGAAAGCGGTACGCATCCTGAAGGAGCTGACAAGAGAACACTTCCAGCATTAATTCGAACAATGGAAAGATTCACGTGGTGCGTTGAAGGGATAGAGGAGGAGTGTATATTGAAGTTGATAGTAAGTAAATATGTAGGAAATCAAAACAAAATCTTTTACAGCGCCCGTCTCGTTATTTAATAGCCACACCTCTTTCATTATTGGCCCGATAGCTGTTTATTTATTTAGGACAAGTAACACCAATTCATAAAAAAATTTCATCAGAATAATTAATTTAAAGCTCGTACACAAGGAAAGAAAAACAGACCGAAATAATAATAAAAAAAACAGTTAAATTTTTTAAATTATCATTTAATATAAATTTGAACAAAAAATACCCCATGTTTCTTTTTGAAATGTCTTATTTTGGCAAAAAAAAAAACAAAAAAAAAAAAAAAAAAAAAAAGTAAAAATACATTAAAAATTTTTTTTTCAAGAGTTTTTAATTTTCATATGTCACTTAATTTTCCTTTTGATAAGCCACTGAACAATCAATATTTAATGGGCATTAATTCCCACTAGCCAAAAAACTCTGTCCATAAATTTTCTACGAAAATATAACTCTATTTAATCTCGATGAGAATAGATATTGTTAGCAAACGAATATTGTGTACATATATGTTGACATTAGGGAATTAATAATATGACTTCAAAGTTCTAAGTTATTGTTCATAAATCTGAGAAAATAAAATCAGACTGATTTTGTTCAGTTTGCTGTTTACTTATATCTGCAAATGCGTAGTTATAATCCACTATTTTATTAGAGCCAAGCTACAGTCAATAGAACAGTATTTGTTTTCGTCTAGACATTGATTCATACGCAGAAGACTTAAAAATACTCTTCAGTATTTTATTACACTTTTTCTCATTTTTCTCAATGTCACATAATCAGATATCAAAAGTTCATAAAAGGTAAAACATCGATGTGCAATATGAAACATTATTCAAATAAACAACAGCATTTTTCCTGAGTAATAGTAGATCAATCGAGCTGTTGTGAAAATTCAGTTGAATTACTGTGTATGTAATTCTCTGTAGCTTAACAAATGATTAAAGAAACGAATGCGCAAACATACTAACGCAATTACATTATCAGAAATAATAAATTATTTGTTTCAAGATTTCATCTCATTACGTTAGTTTCACGAAAATATTCAAGAATTATAGCTAATAACAAAATCTTGTATATCGCATGTAAATAATTCAGACATCGCAAGGCATAGTATGTATCAGTGTAAGATGCAAACTTCTGTAATATGTTACGACAGTATTAAAAAACTAGTCTTTATTATTTTTAAATACACTTGTGATGAAATTAAAAAAATTTTACAATTTTATTTCTCTTTGAAAACCACAAATTTGAGTAATTACATTTCATTTTGGATTAAAATGTATTCAAATATTTTATTAAAATTTTATTTCAGTAAGTTGTTTTTAACATTAACATGAATTTGAAAGATAAACATTCCTATCATGGGATAAAAAAAGGGATAATTTCATACTGGGATAAAAAAAATTTAGAGGACTCTCTTAGGGGATCTTTACAAAGTTCATTAATAACAAAAATGAGGTTATATATATAAATGTCCTAACTTTAATTACTTTAAACACGAAGGAAAAGGTTATTCAAAAACGTTTGTATTGAAAGATGTAGATGGACATTTTTTTTGATCCAACCACTCTGAAATTTCTTCAGTGTAACAATAATATTATTCATGTTTACGAAATGAACATTTTCATTCTGTTAATTTATATTCAAACATTCTATACGAATCAGATTAAAAAGAAACATATGCACAGCAAAATTCTTTATATAAAAATATGATTTCAGTTTTCCACCGTTGGCATTGCTTTTTCGCAGTTTTTTAAACGCATAATAAATAATGCGCAAAAAACACTAAATGAGTGAAATAAAATTTATTTCTTGGCATCAGACATTTATCTCGAAATGAACCTTTTTTCACATCAGGTATTTGTGTTCTTTCTTTATCATGGATAATATTGTAAGAAAATGTAGAGTTTAATTTGCGCGATACAGAAAGTGTTTCTTTTTTTCCCTTCTTTTTTTCCTTTAGAATATTTTTTCTAGTTAAAAATGTTAGTAACTTTAATAACTTTCTCACTACTTTGTTAAAGCCATGCAGATTTCTGCAAGGGGTACTTTCATAGTTATTAAACTATACAAGCAGCTAATTGCAAATAAAAGTTCTCTGAAATAACATATAACTCTAAGCATTATTTACTAGAGAAAATCCACGAACAAATGTAAATATCTAATAAGTGCAAATGTAAATACAAAGAAAAAACATATAACTAAGAAGACGAAAGTGTATAAAAGTATATAGGAAATATCACTACGTTTAAATATAGCATAAAAAATTACATTAAAAGAATGAATACTCTGAGAGTACGTAAGATACATCCCGTAAGACGTCATACTACGCTTAAGAGTAGTAAATGATGTCAAAAAGATAAGAAAAACGTTTACTGCATTACAGAATGCAATTTTGTTTCAGGGATATTAGAGTAGAACGTTTCATGATATGATATCCGCTCCATAAAACATGTACAGTTTATCGAATGTCATACATTTGCGTAACTTAAAAAAAAGGCCCCAAAAATTATTTTAAATTCAATACTATTTTAAAAAAGCTGAAGATTAATAGATTCAGTTCAAAACAATATTCTGCTTGAAAAATTAATTTCGCTATTTCTCTCAGAAATATAGATTAAAAAAGAAATTTAACTCGAGGTTGTGAATTTTTCTTGCTAAAAAAATAATTGTTTGTGATTTTTGGAATAGCTTTATTCTGAATAATAATAATAATAATAATAATAATAATAATAATAATAA
>BMAW01070556.1:525859-570505 GCA_019974015.1 Nephila pilipes | reverse complement strand
TATATATATATATATATATATATATATATACGCTCCTTCGATTCTGTAACAGGAAAAACTCTTAAATATAGTAGAGGGCTTATAATTGTAGTTAATGGTAAATTTACTTTTGAAAATTGTTATAAGTTTGCATCTTGTAAATATGTGCACTATTATGAAGAATTTTGAAAGTAAAGAAAAGGGTACTTGTGTAAAATACCGTCGATCTTTATTGTCAAACGATGTAATATTTTGCCAAAAATAGAAAGTGTTAGTTAAAGATGACATATTCCGTCAATAATGGAAAGTCAGAAATAATACGCAGTTTTTCCTATTTTGAAATCTTAAAATCATATATAAATAATTTTGTACATATTCTGACTCATAATGAAGGGAATACTTTCGCTGCTATATTGACTGGAAATAGGGAATTTTTTCCGCTGAAATTACTAGCATAGCTTTAGCTTGAATAACGTCAACATTCCCACAGGACGGGGTTATATACAAGTACCAAGAAGAAATTTGAAATCAATATTGAAACTAAATGTATGTTTGATATCAAAATAAACTATCATAAATTAAATAAGGCGTAAAAATATAGGTAAAATTTATTTTAACAAGAAACAAAGAATTACAAATTTAACTTAAAATAAGACGACGGCGTATAATAATGATTTTACGATTAATTTCTTCCGAATTCTGGAACCTACGAATTAAAGCTGAAAAGTTTGTAAATGATGTTTCAAAGTGAAACTTGGTTTGTTTGATTTCTTTGCTTAAAAAGTCATACAAATAAAACGTAATATGAGAAATAAAGATTTGTAATAATTCCTTTTACTGTGTGTGTGTTCAGTTTTTGATTGAAAAATTACTAAACAATACATTTTGTGCATTCAAAATATCGCAAAAGTGATATAAATTATTTTTCTCTTTCTTCAAGAAAGAAAATGATACAATAAAAAATTAATTTTATTATTAAAGGAAAAAAAATGAAATCATAATAATGACCTCTAAGAATTTTTTAGAGAACCTTTCAAATAGAAAAAAATCTTCTTAATTAGCTTGATTAATGAGGAAATATATTAGCTAATAAGTCTAAAAATACTCTTGAACTGTTATTTCTCTTCAACGTAGCATACTTTTGCTAAAGATTTTCCAATCAGGAAACAATCGTATTAGGTGAAAAAGAGAATAAATAGATAAAATCAAATTTAAAAAATAGGCTTATATACGAATACAAATAAATTAGAGCAATAATGAATAAAATTTAATCACACATAATTATTTTCAATACTTCATTAGTTATTGCATATCTAGAGTGGTGAAATAAAAGTATAATTTTTTTTTTATCTAAGAGATATTGTGATGTATGCTACTCCCATTAGGACGGGAACATATACTTCGTAAAAAGTGCATGAGTTGTAACTTTTTCAGTATTAAAAAGACCGGATTTTGAAAAAAGTAAATAAATAATAAGATTACTAAAGATTGATTAATTAAATTATAAGATTATAAGATTGTCCTAATTTTGATGAACATAAATATATCCTTACCTGATGTTGATCAAATGAATAGATTAATAATGGTCCAGAAAAATGATTAATCCATGAAAAAGTTCTTCAAACTCAATTTTTCAAAGTCGCTCAAACAAATAAATGTAATTGAAACGTGACTATTTAGTAAACACCTTTCTTCTATTCTATTTTAATTATTTGGTTCAAGTTATAATGTGTGATGTCGGTAAACCTATTCAGTGTTATATTCTTATTACTTATAGATAATACATAGTTTCGTCGAACTTCTGCGGTGAAAGCGAAAAAATTTTAATGACGTCACAGAAATTTCAACCAGCGTCACGCAATCCGTTTGCAGCTTTGCATTTATGAAATTTTGAACATATTAGTATCATAATGACATCATCAACTACATGTTTAACGTTGAATCACGCTCTACAGCCCATTTTTCAGAAATAAAACTGATACAAAAATGTTGTCATAAATCCTGAAATCACTCTTTTAACATTGGTTCGAGACGTCAAACCTTCTTGAATCACTTCCTCTGAGTATTTTTGTCTACTCATGTTTTAAACGAAAGTGGAACACGCGATGGAATAAATCAGTTTTTTCCAGAATGAAAAGTAAACCTCAAATGAGGCAAAAGAGAAAGGCTGGTAAGAATTGTTTGTTTTAAAATTAAAAAGTGAAAATGGAATAGCTGTACAGTAGAAACGAAAATAAGGTAAAAATGACCCGTTTTTTGTTGTTCTTGTTTGTTTATTTGTTAAATATATAAATCTTTTCTCTATATTTGTAATACCATTTTTTGCTTCTAGATCTTTACTTTTTATAAATAAAGACTATAAACAATTGAAAAATCTCAACGGATAATAAGTGTATACTCTTATTATCCGACTGAAGTACAAAGTACACTGCTCAAAGAGAACCAACGCTTGCATGGATAAATTCAAAACATTTATTTCGATATAGTCCATAATTGCTTCCTAATATTTTAAGTAAGAAATCTTTATGTAATATTTACGCATAAAATATTAAAACAAATACTTAGCCGCGTCAGTGGTCACGATCGCAGATTAGTGGCCGGGGATTTCGTCGAGTCATGGGCTCAAGCCTCGATGCCACTAAAGACCCACCGTTAATGCACGTTAAATCTGATGAGGCTCAAAGGTCCTCCCGTTGGAGTAATGTGGAAGTTAGGAGAGAGAGTTTGAGCCTCGTCACTTGACAGAGGCTCAAAATTACGAGGTCTGTCGCCAAGAACCCTCGTGTTGCTTTTAGTGAAACGAAAATAAAGCCAACCAATCAATCAATTCTTAAATAAATACAATTTCATCAATTGATTGTTTATTACCGTCGCACTTAGAGGCAATATAAGGTCTATTTGTGACGGACCTCATAATTTTGAACCTCCGTCGAATGATGAGGGTGATACCTGAGCTGGAGCCTCACACTCCAAGTGGAGGACTTGGAACCTCGATCGGATTTATCGTAGATCAGATCCACTCTCGGCTGCTCTTTAGTAGCATCAGGTCTCGAACCCACGACTCGACGGAAACAGCGCCAACCGCGGGCTCGCGATCATGAGCCCTAGGCTACCGTGGCCACAAAACAAACACAAATGAAGCAATCAAAGATTAATAAAGAAAGATATGATGTTCTCATACTGAAGAAAAAACTAACTTCAGCATTTATGATAACACACATCATTAGGATATTTATAATTTAGATGTGAAAAAATTTAATACATTTTATCTGATTAAAAATTACATTAGAAATTTTTAATTTAATTTATTTCCTAGTATAAAAAGATATATGAATATCGAATGCAGCTGCAAAATCAAATTTGTAGTTTTCTATACAACTTCCTTACAACAAACTGTACTTGTATCTTATATCTTTAAAATAATTCACTGAAAACTCTTTTGAATTCGTAGTCTGTTTTTTAAATTTCTCTTCAAAGTATCGAAAATTTATACATAAGTATTTCAAAAATGTGGAGTATTATTTAAATTTTTCTAAATATTAATGTTGATCAATTCTATGTATTGAACTAAAACTGACTTCGCACACGCACGCACACACAACAACGGGAGAATTATAAATACTACAGCTCTTTAGAAGTTTTATTGTTTTAATACGATCTACAGAATTTAAAAATTGAAGCAACATTTATGATACAAAGTATTAAGTTATCATATTTTGGCACAAACTGTGTAACTAAAAAAAAATTTCCGTAAGAAAAAATTTAAAATTTAAGATTAAAAATTTTAATTTTTCAATCGTTTATACAACATAAGAAATATCACATAAATTTAGGATGGTAGATCATAATCCTTCTTTAAATTCACAAAGAGTCAGACTGTGCATTCGCCCACCAACAACTAAAAAATTCAAATACGAAAGAAAAAGCTTGTAAAAAAATATGAGTTATAAATAACACATTATCACGCTTGAGATAGGATAGATTTCTTTCCGGGCAAGAACTATTAAATATAAAAATAAAATCATTTCACGATAAAATACCTCTAACATCTTCAAGGCAAACAATATATATATATATATATATATATATATATATATATATATATATATAGTGAAATTATAGTAAAAATAATATATTTCTTAAAGACAATAAAGAGTAAAAATTGAAGTCTTGTCAAACTTACTTTATAAATGAAAATCGTATTACATTAAATTGATATTAGATATAAATTATATTCCTGAACAAAAGCAACATAAAAATTTTCTCAAGCAGTGTCTCTGTCGAATTAAAATTTTGTAATATCACATTTGAATTGATTAATTAAAAAATTTTAACGTAATTATTTTAATATATATATATATATATATATGACAAATTCATGGTCAGATTATATGGCGCAAAATGTTTCTTTCCTCCTGAAATATATAACTCATAATTACTTTTGTTAAGAATATAAATAATTTTCTTCCATTTTAAATATAACTATAACTTCAATAATCTTTTGAAATGGATCAAAAAGAAAAATACGAATGTTTCGTTTATTATCTATGAAACAAAACTATACATTACAGGACTGTCGACTCAGTATCCATCATAAACATATCACGCAAAATTAATAAACATTTGAACAGAAGCATTTCGATTTAATTTGTCAATCTCGAAAGACTTATGCTGAACATTTTTACTTCAACAGAAAATGCTATATGATTCGAAATTTTATATTACTGTTTAAGAAACAGAAGATAATGGACTTAATGTATAACAAAATAAAATAATAATTTTTAAGAAATGAAAATGATGTAAAAAATAAGTATCATATTTTACAAGAGTACCATAAGCAAAAAAAAAAAAGATGATCCCAGAAATGCTACGTGATACAATCACTACTTTTAAAGGCTCTATAAAAAAAAAGAACAAAAAATTATGATAATTTTAACTATATCATACTTAAAATTAAAAAATATTATTATTATTATTTTGAATAAATGGATTAATTTGTCTTAAAGTATGCATAAAGGTGCATTAAATTGTTTTAACATGTACTATTGAGCTATCACTTTGAAAGTATGTTTCTCGAAGCAAAGCTTTCTAGTACTTCTCTAAAAATTTCATTTTTAGTTTGAAAAAACCCTTATATTATTTTCAATCATACATATTAATTTACAAAATCTTACAACAATTAATTCGAAAATTCACCGTGACTCTAAAGCTTCCTCCAATTTATCTATTAAAATGTGCCTCAGGTTTTAAATCAATTTTTAAGACTTGTATCAAAAATTATTCGTACAAATACCATCAGAAAATTGTTAAAATAATCGTTAAAATAATCGTCCTTTCTTCAAGAAAACCAGAAAATGTTTTCCCCAAAAAAAGTAATCAAAATGAGTATGCTCTATATTTAATATAAGCAGATTTACTAATTGATCTTTATATATGAGCATTAAAAATTGAAATATTATATATATTTTTTAATAATTAGGAGAGAAATAAGATTAAAATAAGAGTATAACTTATTTATAAAAAGCATCTTCGACAATTATAGTATTTGCATTGTGATTTTTTAATTTTATGAGCGCTAAATTATTTAGTTTTCAGGATTGCCATTTCTTAAACATCGAATCGAATTTCAATGATTTAAACACCAGTATCGCATATAAATGCGATGAATTTAGACAGCTTAAGTACTTACTAAAAGGCGTCAAATACCTTACCTTTAAGATGTCAAATCTTTCAAAATTGAACTATTTTTTGTTTAATTATTTCTCCAACTTGCATCTGAATACAAAGAGTCGAACAGTTTCTACATTACTTGCACTAGTCACGAGTTTGCAGAACAAATTTTGAAAACAAATATTTTTTTTCAGACTAGCAGAACTCTGCTGATCGATTTCTGTTTAATTCCTGTTAATGCCTTTGTTCAAAATGAGTATGGTTGTCATTTGCTCAATTGGGAAATACAGTATTGAGCAACTGTGTCGTAGTTTATTTACGACACTTCAGCTGAGATGCAAACGTATTTTATGGCCATAAAAGAAATTGAAACAACAGAAGTGATGGCGGGCTTCTCTCTGAAGTTTATTTTTGATGAAACCATAATATCATTCTTTTTTTTAGCTTAATGAGTCAGTAAATCATTCACTCGACCTTCATTTCACTCCAGATATTTATTAGGAATTCATTTAGTCAACTTTTTTTTTTATCAGTGTAAAACAATTTCAACTATTACGCCAATTTTACAAAGTAATTTAAAAGAATTCATAGTCATGTCGTAAAATCATTCGAATCTCAAATTTTGAAAAACCAATGGTTTTTTTAAGCATTCTTACGCGTAATATGTACTTATTCTAAACAGATTATATATATATATATATATATATATATATATATATATATATATATATATACATATACATATACATATACGAGTACATATATATATATATATGTGTGTGTGTGTGTGTGTTTGTCACCAGGATGCGACTTCTGATAAATAGTTCAAGAGTTATTCAAAAGTACCTGTGCTTGATGACAGAGGGCATTGCTAAGGCAAGTTGGAGGAACCATGGTGTGATGCAATACTTCAAACGCTGCCAAAACAGATTTGACATTGATTCAATCATTAGTTCTGAATGCTTCCGCATCGAGTTGTCGTTATAATTGAGTCCTGATTCATCATAATGCAACGGAAACCCAGCAGCAATCATATTAACTGGCTGCTAGTGAGTATTTTCCTCCAAAAAGTTGAAAAGTTGAAGATGATCTCACTGACAGGAAAAATCACGGCGATGATTTTTTAGAATGCGGCTAATTTTTTAGATTTTCTGGCATTAAATTTCGCTTCGTTTCTAATAATAGCTTCACCCAGAATACTATTAGATAAGGGTTCTTCAAGTAAAGTAATTATCTTCTTTTGTTCAGAAAAGCTAATTACTGTCTCCTATTAACAAATAAGCCTTTATTTATTAGAAGAATTATTTAATGAAAGTTTGGTAGACTGTTTTTAAAACTTAATTGATGTTTATTATTCCTTTTCAAAATCTTTCCCTAAATTGTTTAATAATTTGAAAATGCGGTCATGTTAAAGTTATTATTTAAACAGCGTTGCAAGCAATTAAAATCTAATTTCAACAAATATATTTTTTACTCAAAGAGGGTATCAGGCTGAAGTAACGTTTACTTTAGAAAAACATTTTAAAATTTATTTTTAATGTTCTTTAATTCAATATCCATTGTATTTATACAGACTTGTACATCACAAAAGCCTTGTCTGAAGCAACTGATTTTGAGATAAAAATAGATTTAGATGAAAACAGGAAATCGTTTTTGTCATTCAAAATGATAAGCTTTGCGATTTTTTTTAAGAATTATATAAATAATTTACAAAATTTTCATTAATGATTATTTTGAATTTTTGCTCCCCTGAAACATATTTTACGAATTACTTACGTAACAGATAATTATATTTCAGAATAAAAATGTCTGTAAATCAATGTAGAGTTCAATAGAGAAGGAGTTTGATTGATATTTGACAATTATCAATTTTGGAAGTTGAATTTTTGAGAAATATGTATAAAGAACGAAAATAAATATACCGTACAAAATATTTACTTCAATACTTAAAGTCAAAGAACGAAAAGAAAATATATAATTCAAATATTAACTATATAGAAATGAATTTCTTGAATTAGAAATCCATTTCTATGCAGTGAATTTTTAAATTATTTTAGGTACCAAAACGTTGGAAATTTTAATCGAGAAGTATACTCTTATTCAGTAAAGTTTTTATTGATTTTTATTTCTAATACAAGATCTTGTTAATTGTTCAGATAAAATAAAATAAAAGTCTTCATGACACAAGTTTTATATTACAATCTAGCAATGAGAGTGTAGATGTTTATAGAATAGAAAATAAACTCGAAACCTGAATTTTATCAATATCTATTATTTTTTGTGCATATAATTGATTTATTGAGAATAATCTCTTGAACTTGATTAAAATAAAACTACTATTCCATAACATCTTAGATATAAATCTCTTTATTTGACCGTAGCTCAAAATTGCGAAGTTAAGCACAAACAGCTTCGTTAATTCGAAAGCAGCTAACCAGTTTCTGATTTAAAGTTAATGAGAATGCATAGAACTTTTTTACTGAATGATTAGTATATGAATAAGCTACACTGATAAACGTTTTTATAGTTATCTTGAAAGTATCTGCATATTGTCAGCATAGAAATTAAGAAATGTAGTGAAACTAGAGCAATTCCTTAGAAATAAGCAGGGCCTTGTGATTTAATTGGGTTATTGTTTAGACATTTATCATTGTCTGTTTAAGAGACAGCAAGTTTGAATTTTATTATTATTTTTCTACGGTTTATACATTCAAAGCTAAAGTTTATCAAATAAACATTTCAAAAAAAAAAAATTCCTGCTAAAATTCGTGAGAAAAACTTATCTTATTTTTAAAAGCTTTAGGAAGTTAGTTGAAGGATATTTAAAATGAAGATAGGCAAAATTGTAAAAAAGCATTAATTCGAGGGCGGCTCAAAAATTACCTATATGAAGGAAAGGGAACGACACCATTTTTTTTTTTTTCAAAAACAAATTATTTCTTTCTCAACCTAGTCTCATTTTACGGATATGCAGTTCTGCTTACTCCCCTGCCTTTTGTTTAACCTCTCCGAAAATCGAAATTGTCTAGTTCTCAAAAATGACCTTCTGTCCCAACGCTGGCCTCCTCAATTGAGCTACATTTTTTTTCCATCAGCCCTTCCTTCAAGTTTGAAAACCAGAGGAAATTTCAGGGAGCCAGATCAGGTGGATATACAGGAGTTGCGGTAGCAATTCATACAGTTTGGAAGCTACAACTCCTGATGAATGTACTCGTGTATTGTCGTGGTGAAACAGCAATTTCTTCTACTCCAATTAGGACTGTGTCTCTTAGAATTTTAGGTCCAAATGGTCATATAACTCACTGTAACATTGTCCGGGGATCATTTCCCTTTTTTCTAAGAACTCCATGAGTATGATGTCCTTCGTATCCCAAAAACTCATCTTCATAACTTTTCCAGTCGAAAGGGCCTTTTTCGTCTTTTTTGAAGAAGATTCACTGGAAGTGACCTCCATTGTTTCGATTGTTTCTTGGTTTTCGATGCATAATGATGACTCCAGGTCTCTTCAACAGTGCTAACTCGAACCAAAAAAATCCTTCAGATCTCGCTTAAATTGTTTCAAACGCAGTTTCCAAGTTGAAAGCCTAATCCACTTGTTGTCCACTGAGAGCAATCCTGGTTTTCATTAGACCTAAAACTTTTTAATTGCCAACTTATCAAGTTAAATATTAAATAACGTTCCCAGCGATACACCTCTGCTACTTACTACTACTCTGCGCACTTTCGTTTGTCAATCAGCGAGAAACATATGTCGTGGTTTGCTTCGGTATTTTCCTCAGTAACCACATCTGCAGGCATTCGTAGCGCTACTAATCGAAAGCAGATGTTTGAGCCCGTTTAAATTCGTTGAAATTGTAATAGATGGCAAAGGATCCCCATAAAGAGAATCCAACTTCACTTTGATCTCCTCACATGTTTTCCCAACCAAAAACCCACTTTTCCCGATTCACTCTGAGATGCTGTCAAATCAATACTAACATATAAATTAGTGTCAAATTTGTTTTGATGCGTTTAAAAGATGGCAGCACATGATGGTTACACCAACTCTCCTTAATAATTACATCTGTCTTCAAACACGGGTACTTATTGAATCACTCTCCAACTACATATTTAAAATGAGTCCATATACATAGTAAAATATTTAAACCTTTTTATATTATATTTTGAAAAACAATGCCTTACAATACTTTAAATATAGAAAAAAGTTAAAAATGTCAATGATTATGTTTGAACAATCACAATTCTGATGAAGTTGCAAACACTTTTTGATATTATTTTTCTTTTTCTCCTCCTCGCGCGCGCGTAGTAACGCGTCCATTTTTAGTTCAATAATAAATGAGAATTACAATATACTTACATCAACAGTTCGTATTATCAAGGCTGAAACAATTTGTTGACAATTAAGAAATCAACCGGTTGCATTATTTTGTCTTCTGTCCTTAAGATATGAGCATCTATCTAAGAATTGAGAACCTCGTGTAGAATAGCTTCGAAATTAATGCAAAATTATCAATTATGACGTAATACTAAACGATTTTTTGAAAGAAAATATGTGATTACATCTGAACAATTAGAACAGATTAGTGATAAGAAACCTATAACATGCTTGGCACCAGGTGGCACTCAAAGGTTTTGATGGTGGCTCACCAAAAATTGAGATCAAAAACTAAATTTTCAAATATTTTATGCCCTTTTAATTAATACCTCATTTAGGAAATCTAAAGGTTTTCTCTGATTTTGGTTTTTATAATCTAATTTCAATTTTATAATTTATTTTTATTTGTACTATTTTCTCCTTTACTTTTTTTTTAATGAATCATTATTAAAGAACGAATAAATGTAAGTACAGAATTGATCAAAAATCTTTTTGAAAAAACTAATTTTTGTTATAACAGGTTCTACCACCTATTAAAATTATTTTGCTCATCATATAATTAATGTCATAAAATTGTGTTAAAGATAACATAGAAGCAAAATTTTACTTTATAATGGTATAATCAAAGAACGAAATACAAAAAATTAATGATCAAAAATTCTTAAAACAAAATGTTAAGATTTGGAGCAAGATTCATTTAGGTTATCAATTTCAGGTTATTTGCCAGGTTCTAGTAAATTCTTTTACAATAGAACATGTACCACTGATATTTCATCTCAAAGTTTCAGGCTGTTTATATCCGATGATTCTCCATCTGTTAAAACGGTTTCAAAATCTTTGTTATTGGCCAAAATTACAGATACACACACACACACACACACATGTATATATATACATTATAAGAAACATATTAAGTAACAGTTGCGACATTGCATTTGATGAAATTTTTGTTCTAAAGAATTAATTGCAATGTCAACTATGAGGTAAAAGAATTCCATTTTGTATTTTTCCTGTGTACCGATTATGGACTTATCCTGATTTTTGTAATAAAATTATCTGACGAATTTAACAAGCTGGTGTCACAGAAAAGGAAAAAAGTAACGTCTGTCTTTGAACTACTGCTGTGTTTATTATTTACAATAATGTAAACTTTTTAAAAAAATTGTAGCAATAAATCCTTTTCTCGTGTCTACCTGTCAGTGAAGTGATCCTTTTACTGAAGATAAAAAGAGGAAAAAAACTGAAGATTCCAACTTTGACCTCTCGTTGACTGATTTTTGCATTTGCCATAGTCTAAAATAATATTTCTAAAAATACAGCTCTGTGATCCTATATAAATTTAGACTTTTAGTCCATATTTGATAACTATTCACTATTTGGTTCTTTCTTATTTTTTCTATTAACGTATACTTATGTAAAATTCGACGATCTTCATTGTAACCTTCTTTATGACTTTACGTCTAAATATAATGATGTAAGTCGTAGTTTATAGAAAAAGTGTAGCGATGTAAAACAATATGGAAATGACCAAGCGTCTTTACAGCGGTCGTTCAGATCCGTATTTTTATTTTGAATCTTCTTTAATTGTGAGTATTCCTCAACAACTTTATCTATACATGAAACGTTAAAACGTTAAATTGGAGAATTAGACGCTGTTTCTTCTGATTTTAGAAAAGCTAAAACTGTACGAAAATAGCGCCGTATATCTTTTTCATTAAACTTTCAACCAAATTTACCTTTAGTTTGTTTAGTATGGAATAAAATATATATAAAATACTTGAATTTTTACTTGCTTATATTTTCAACAAAATTAAACCTCTGTATTAAAAATAGTTAATTAAACGTCTTAAAACAAAAAAAACTAATTAAAATAACTTTTTCCTGATTTTTTCGTAGCTCTGCTACTTCATTAGATGATTAAATATTATTACTTTATTCAACAAACAAATTTAAAAACGGGTATTTTGGTGGCTCTTGAGCAAAATAAAACTAAAGGGTAAATATAAAAATGATACACTAAAAGTTAAATGATATAGAACAGATTGTAAATAAAAAACACACGAGAAAACAAATTTAGCAAAAGCGAATTATTTATTTCGATTTAATTGCATAAGATATTGTCTACTCATACTTCAAATATGTGTTTTGTAATCAAAATATAAATGGAACATTTTTTTGCTATATCATCTAACTATGAGCCTTTATTGTGAATATTCGGCATTTTTTAACCATTATAAAGTCCAGCGTTTGTTGTAAGATGTATTTTTCTATCACTGGATTAGTGCCTTGAAAGTTTTGTGGTCACCAGTACATAAAATTAAGTTATTTTACTGTTTTTAGAGCTTTCTTTCCAGAGAATTTTCTAATTAATTCAGAAACTCCGTTGTGATTTTTTTTCCTTCCTCATTTTGCTTTGGCAATTTTATGCCCCTCGATTTTTTTTTTTTTTTTATTCTGTGCCGGGTCACGGACTAACGGAGTGTTCGCCTGACTTTGATAATGGTCTAACGTCTTTAAAGGACAAACATCCCGCCCCACCACTGTACTTTACGGATAGAACAAATGTCATCGATTGTTTCTTTCATTTTTTGGACGACGTAAGTATTTTATGCCATTTGATGAAAAAAAAAGGTTATACTTGCTTTCATCACTGAAAAGTATTGAATTCCATTTCTTTCTTTCTTCCTTTTCTTTCCTGTTAATTTAAATTTTTTTTAGCACAAACTCTATTTGTGCCACCGATTTTTGCTGGGACAACGACCAAGCAATCGGAGATCCTTTAAATGATGTTCTGCAAGCAAAATAAATTTCAGTTGTTGACTTAATTTCATCAGTTATTTGAACTGCTGTTTTACAAGGATCCATAACTAGTTTCTTTTTTTATATATAATCATTTAATTTTCTAATCATTTAAAATTGAGTTTCTTTTTTTTTTAGTGTACCACATCTAGACTTGTTGAAAATATTATTTTGTCGCTTAACATTACTACTCTAAGCATTTGCTGATGGACACGGTAGTCAAATTTGGAGCAACGAGACTTTGAGACTCCTCTTTTGAAATAATAACACAATTTAAAATATATATCAATGAAATATTCCCAACACTTTCTGTGTATATATGCTCCTTTTAATATTAAATAATAAGTATAATTAAAAACTTAATAATGAAAAAGGCAAAAATCACTTTCTTATGAATTAATTTTGTTATATTACCTTTGAACTGCTCAAACTTAAAATATTCGAAATAAATAGTAAATATATAAAATTCGCAGACTTTGAAGATTAAGTTAAAGGAGTGTATTTTAGGTGATACTATTACGCAAAACTTCTAATAAAAAATAATGAATGCAATTTGAAGCATACGATATTTCCATTGCCAAAAGATTTTGAGCGCTTTTGCGTTATCTTATATCTAATACTATCCTAACTTTTATGTCCGAATAGATTATCAACTTCCTGTATCCTGTTGATCCAAAAATCAATAGGACATTCCTTATTTTTGTCTGGTTCTTTTACCATTTTTGATAATCTAGACGATTTATCTGTATGGATCAATTTTTGGAATTAACATACATTTCTTTTGATTCTTTTGATTTTACATTTTATTGCATATCATTTTTGGATGATGATGGTCTGCTTAAAAATATTATTTTCAATTCAGAGCCACACACAAATTGAGGGTACAAATGATAATTGCCTATCAAAAGTAATAACAATAAAAGTATAACTTTCATTTCATATTATGTCATAATATTTTATTATCCTTACTTTGTGTGTGTGTTGTAATATTTCCCTTGAGAAAATTTATTACTTAGTGATAGTATGCCCCTATATAGTAATTAAATTAAATGTAAAATTTATAACGTGTTTATAAATTTGTGGCCGACCTCCAAAACCTCTCGCAAAAGCTTATTTTAATATTTGTAGGAAAGAAATCAAATTGAAAACAAAGGTTGATTTTTTAAATATATGTTTAGAGCCTATGAAAGTCATAAATAAAACTTTATTTAATATAACTTAAAAAAGTTAATAAAACTTTAGTGAGTAGTGGTAATCGTCAGTATTAAAGTATTTTTTTACTTTTTTTTCTGGAATTAACGTCACTTTAGAATTACTCTAAGGCTATTGTTGACGGGCTTACTTTTAATTCGATCTTCTTTTTAAGTAACAAATGAGTATCTTTGAAAAGATAAAAAATTATTTTGTATGCAAAGTTAGTAATTAGATTCAGAATTCTGTTAATGGGCTGTATATATTATTTTTAAGGACAAGAACTTTTATTGAACAGTTTATTCTGTTACTGCAGCACACATGTTGTTATAGTAACGAAAAATATTTTTGTCAACTGACATGATTTAATGATTATCAATGAAACAAGGGGAAACTTCTTTCTTAAATTTTAACATTACTACTTTTTCTGATATATAACTGTAATCCTTCATAAAATGTTTATTTTTATTCAGTTCATTGTGATATAAATGAAGGATTTCGCCATCCGATGCCAGCAACTTTTGATAGCAATTTTTTTTAAGAATTATTTCAATGTTCAAAATTTAGGGTAGAGATACAAAGTAAAAGTTCAAGACGATTAAATCATAAGGTAAAATATAATTTTCATAGCTAGAATTCTTTGAAAAAGGACTCATTTATACCTTGACTTAAAAATGCTACAGAATAATTATCTGAATTAGCCATTCTCAGACTGTAGGTCACGAATGAATTTTTGGTGCTTCGTTTTGAAAGAGAATTTTAATCATTACCTTACTGATGAAATAAAATTTAAAAAAAAAAACTTCAAGAGAAGAACTGAATTGCGCATCCCTTCCAAAGGCACGTTACTACTGGCATTTCGCCGAAATCTTATGAAGAGCTTATCGACCTATCTGAGAATAAATTACTTAAACTGAATTTTAATCATGGTAAATTGACACAATTCCTGTTATCTGTCTAACAAACTTTGCCAAATCTTTCAACTGAAGCTTTGAAGACACACACACATTTTATTCCCTTTTACATCTTCACACTTTCAAGAAGCTGGATTTTCAGCAATAATAGGAATTAAAATCAAGTATCGAAACGAACTGCAATTTTCAAACTCCATTCGTCTGAAAATTACTCGTATTGAACTGGACTTCATGATCATTAACAACAGCAATCGAAAACAGCACACCCTTCTCATAAGCCTTATTAAAAATGTGTTTTGTCAAATTAAATTTAAAAAGTGTTTTTTCTTCACAAAAGTTCTGTTTTTGATTCATAAAACCTCTTTCAGGAAGAAGGTGCGTTATTAGTCTCTGAAAAAGTTCAAAGCGCCGAGGACGAAGAAGGTCTCTTTTGATTCGGTTTCTAAAAAGGGGATGACAATGTTTAAAATTTTGGTGTGAACTCCAATTTTTTAAACTGTAACGAATTTTCAGTCATTTTTACTGTTTGCTGTTTTGTTGTTGGTTATTCGCAAAAATATTAAGAGATGTATATGATAGAGGAATATCTTTCAACTCTCGGGAAAATTAGTTTTAATTTTGAGACAAAATAAATCCACTTCAAGAATTTAAACAGTTAGTTCCCAAATTTTTTACTCGACCTTTGTTTTGGAGAAAACTTTGCACACTGTCTACTTACTACAAAATATATAAGTTCCGTTAAATATGAAACAGAGTTCAAGTACTAACAAAACAGAAAAATTTTAGATGTTTTTTGAATATTAAAAAATCGTACACTCCAGGCATAACATGTTTGTTCATTGAATATTTACGATAGCCTACGTCTGTCCGATTCAATGGGGTCTGATAACCACATCCAATACCCCTCCTCCTCCGAAATTTGAGCCTCATTTAGACCATACATTATAGTCATTGAATATACAAAGTTTGTGTGATTCAATACGTGTTGATTGATTGTTTATTAACGTCACACTAAAAAGCCACACGAGGGCTACTATCGACGGTCCTCGCAATTTTGAATTTTCAGACTGGTGAGCAGAGATTGACACCTGCTATGACCTCCCTCTCGTTATTTAGAACCTTTATCACTCCTTATTTCTTTAATTAAATCGTTCCTGGAAAAAATTGCACTGTATTTTTTAATAAGAAATACATAATGTAGCATTATCTATGCAGCTATATTAAGAAGTATGCACATGTTTGACTTAACTGTGAGTTGTTTAACACTGCTAAGCTGTTACACAGATATGTTGTGTATGGTTATACAACTATTATATATATATGCCATATTATATTATTTATATATATTATGTATATATTCTGTATATCTTTCTTATATATACTGAGCTATTGAAAACATGCCATTTCAATAAATGTTAGATCTTTCTAAGGTTTGCAAAACTGTGTACACTTTCATTTGTTTGTTAGATCAAAACTTTTATGTAGATCGATCGGAGTGTTTCTTCCTTTAAAAAAATGTGTACTAAAGGAATTTGTCTAGGGATTTTTATTATATCTACTATCCGACTACCACCAATACCACTCAGTTATATTTCAATGCCTTCCAGATGTGTCTGAAATCTATTTTACCCTTTTTAAATGGTCCTAACGTCTTCCTGACGGCAATACCATTCACTTTGGGAAAAAGGGGCTTAAATCACAGAATTTGTAATTTCTTCATTAAGTTTAAAATTATTTATTTTTCTATAAATGTATACATTATTCTCACATTTATTTACTGTTGGATAAAAATATCATATAAATGTAAATTTGATTTGGTTAAGAATTCGATACCGTGTTCTGTTATAAACTAAATTTGCCGAAATGCGACATTCGAGTATTGCCTTTGTAATACAACGAGAGTGTGGTAAATTTTGAATGAATGTGAATATTTTCTTAATTATTATTCTTTATTTCATATAGGTTTTTATTACATTTAGAACTGTGTGATTTATATACATTTGGTAATTGTAGGGTGCAGATTAAATCAATAAACTTCACAAACAGTTTTCCTTTCATAAACAAAATCAAACAACGCTTTGTTAGAATCAGCGTACTTAAGTATTTATAAAAGTTCTAATTAATTCAGTCTTATTCATTGACCTCTTCTATGTTAGCACCCCATTTCCCCATATTAAATTTTTTTTTACTTTAACATATGAGCCGCTCAGAAGCCAATGCGGTTAAGTCCATTTTTTGATATATTCTGATTTTTGGAAATTTTGATGAAATAAATAATAATCTTCTTAGTTATTAAAGGATTTACTCGTTGGTTACTTTTTTCCTAGGTTAGACAGCCCTTTTTTTAATAGCTTCTGAATATATTGTATAATAATTTCAGAAGCTATTGTGAATAAGTCCACCTTTTATCAATATTTTTTTACATAAACTTTGAAATAAAAATTAAATTATTCTTCTTCTTTCGATATTTGTTGGTAACACTGAAAAACAAGTAACTGTAACCGTTACTTCTAATTAGAATTTCTTATCTTTTTCAGCTGCCAAAAGGTATAAGTCCTAAAATTTTTAAGATGCTGTCATTATTTCAATAAATACTTACGTTTTTATTTACACATCCTGTACATATCTTGTTTTTTTGCAGAGTTTACACCTCGAAAAAAGACTTTATATTCTTTTCTAATTAAATTAATAAACCAAGAATTTTAAAAACTAATGTATCAAAAAACATTAATTTTCTCAATTTTTGTGTTTTGGACTTAACCGCATTGGCTTCTGAGCGGCTCATATATCAAAACATCTAATTAAACAATATTCTTAAAAACGGAGTTATTCTTTAAAAAGTTGGGTCTCCAATTTTATTATTCAACTATTTACTGATAAATGCTTTAACAAGTAAATGTTACATTCCCTTAATTGAATATTCTTTCTCTGATATTTTAAGTAATTATCTATAGAAAGTTAAATTGTAATAAGCAATATAATTAAATATAGGATTCTAAAAATATTTTCCTAGTAAAACAGGTAATTACAATACTTCATTGCAAGGTTTATATAAAAATTCATTTTAAAAATGATTTTTTAAACAATTTTTTCTTTGAGATGTTGTGGTAATTACTAAAAATTAGAGCAGTTAAATATTATGAAAATATATAAAAATTCGTGTATTTGAAAAAATTGTAATTCGATGGATACTTCCGAAATATTCTTTGATTAGTGCGTATTTAAGTAAAGTAGGATGTAAAATACAGTTCTTTAAAAGTTTATTTTAAGAAACGTATAATTTGCCATTGTATAAAGTACATTTTAAAAAGTCACAGATCTTTATTATTATTTCCTTACATAAACAGCTCATTTTCTGAAACTAAAACTCAATATTTAATCTCAAAATAATAAATTTCGCTAGTATAATCGTAGAGAAGATCAAATTTCTCAAATTGTAAAATATAAAAAAATTACAGTGCTCACAAACAAAACAATATTTTCTTTCCCTCACAAACTGACAAAATAAGTAATATCTTTAACACTTATATCAAAAGGAATAATTGATAAAAAAAAAAAACTACTCAAAATTAAAATTAAAGAAATGGAAAAATTTCACGCTTATTTTTTTTTAATAATCCATAAAAATGAACTTCGAAGTAAATTTAGTTTCTTTAGATGGAATATTTTTCGCAGAAAGATATAACGAAAATTAAGTATTTCTAATTCTTACAGTCTATTATCAGAGAATAAATGTATTAAATTGAAAAATCAATAATGCTCTACTGTGACTATTTTTCTATTTAAAAACATTTGCACAAAATGATACATACGCACGCATTTATGCATATATATTGGAAAAAAACTATATATATATATATATATATATATATGCATATATATATGTATATATATATGTATGCATATATATATATATATATATATTTATATTTGAAAAAATTCACTTACCGAAATTATTTTAAGTTCAACTTACCGAAATTATTTTCTCTATATAATTTCGATGACAGTTCTCACGGACAATCAAATCTTTAGTACTTTGCAACACTGCTCTTTAGCGAATCCATATCTGAAGAAGAATCACTGTCAGTTTTCTGCAACAAATTGCTGTCTCATACAGAATTCGTAGGCCAAGTTCCGTCAAAACCTTTTTCTTCTACCTTGTATAGCTTTGACTGTGATAGATCTTTCCTGGAATCTTATCAGTTCAAATTGAGGAGGTCATCTCGCCAAGGTTGCGCTCGAGATATGTTCGTCGCCAACATTTACTTCCCTTCTTGTTCGACTTCACAACTAACATTCTCCAGAATTTTCTTAAAAAATAGATTTAATGAAAATTTGTTAGTAAACAAGGCAGATTGATATTTTTGAAGATCGACACTTCAGTAAAACTAGTTTTTCTTTTCCCGATACTTTTTTTCTTTGATAAATGTTGCTGTAAATTTACCTAAACATAAGAGTAATTAGTACTTTATATTTTATTTTAAAAAATTTTAATACATAAAATTAAAAATTGTTTTAAACTTGCTTGAAATAAATATAATTATTGTGTTAATGAAATTTATAAAAGTCTAACTATTGGGAAATGCAGCTAATAAAAAGCATTGAATATAAAATAATTATAAACGCGAGTTTAAAATAATACACACATACAATAATTGAGATATAAATAATTAATTTATTATTTTACACAAAAATATTTTTACATTATTTCAAAATTACATTCTGAATTTCGAACGTTATCGAAGCATTATTCTAGTTTCTGAGTTCGAATCACTAAGTTTAAGTTTGATAAATTTCCAGAAAATCGTCGATAAACGGTTTATGCTTAAATATATATAAACATAATTTTCGACTAATATTTTCAGCAGAAAGATAAAATGAAACTCATCAGCAGTATTTATAAATTATAATCATAATTTCACAATATGTACTTGGGAATCACGTAAACTTCGATAATGTTATAAAAAGTGAAAATTTCAATCTGAAATAACAAGTAGAATTTCTGAGAAATTTAAAATTATAATTTTTTTAAATATATATATTTGGAGGTTCTCAATTTAAACAAACTGTAAAGACAATGAAATAAAAGTATACGTCATGAGCAGGAATCTTACAATTAGACAGTGACAAAAACTACAGGCAATAATATAAGTTTAAACAATAGTTTTGATTTTGGAAGAAGTAAATGTATTTTAGAAAACCATCCTAGAGAATAATAAATTTGATAAATAAATATATTGATTGCTAAGAATAATAAATAATTTAGTAATGAAAACTATGAATTTTAAAAGATAAATTTGCCAACAGAGATTCGAAATCAGCGTGATTTTGAATTAAAGTCACACAGAGCTCAGTACAGTTGCACTTGAAAACAGATTTCACTCCTTTAATCAGTTTACCAAATAAATTCCTCGTAACGATGTATCGAGTGCTATAAACATCATAATATATGCACATTGCTATAACTGCATCAAAACTATTCAAAAAGGTTCTAAAAGCATAATTGTATTCACAAAAAAAGAAGAAAACGTCAATTTTCATCGTTGGTCATAGCGATTCATGAGCCATTCGTGCAAGCCTAATTTAAGGGGACTTAGTACCTTTGCACCTTCAAAAATTCGATTTTTTCAAATTTGGTTTTAAAAAATAGTGTTGAATGTTAGGAGCATTTTAAAGCAAACCGCGTCAAAATCTGACAATTATTACGCCCTGTGCAACAAAAAAATGTAAACGTTTAAAGTGGCTTGTTCTATGTAACGCAATGTAAACAAACCTCTTTTTCTCAGTTTGTTATTTTCACACTTTCTCACAGGATTAAAAAAAAATGTTTTGCATGTAGAGCTTTAAAATTTTACACGAATGTTGTACTTGTAAATCTTTATTCTGTGAACCTCGGCTTTGTTAATAAGATGATTAGACTTTATTTTATAACATGATACATGAAAAAAAAAGTTACTAAATACAAACTTGATAAATTATTTAATTTTTCAATTCTTTTTAATGTAAGGTAAATTTAAAATTTGAAGTTTACAGAATAAGGTCATTATTTAGCTTTAATTTGGTATAAGAATTATAGTTCTACTGTACAACTTTCAAAAGTTATCTTGTGGGTAACGTAAGGCAAGCTAATTTATTTTTCAAATTTTTGTACGCATATTTCATGTTGTATAAAAAAATATATTAATTTAATAGCAAAACTTGACCCAATATTTTAAACTATATACTTTATTACACAAACTGGCAAAGTTTCATACTGAAATGTGCAAAAATAATTGATTTATGAAGAATCGAAAAAAGTTTGTCAAAATGTTCTACTTTTGATTTCGTAAGGTATTAAGTCCCCTTAAATATTTCCGCTTTTTCAGATGATTGGTTGAATTAGGTGGGTGATAAAATTAACAATCGTGTACTATGTGTGCCAAATATCAAATTATGTAAAAGTAATTGTTTTGTTTTTATTTCAAAACAGTATGTTAATAAAGAAGGTATGAAAATATATATCATACAAATAAGCCAAGAGATGCAGTGAAAAGTAACTAACTCATCATAACCATCTAGCATCTATATCAAACAAAAATAAGATATAAAGTTAGAATTCCTTAATAATATTATAATTTTTAATTTGCTATACCATTTGGGTAAGAAAATGATAAATAGGTTCTTAATAATTGATGCATCGGGGGCCAGAATTGAATGTTGAATACAATGAATCAAATTTCCAAAGCGTAATAAAAATGATAAAGATAAAATTTATATTGAAAATATATGTATAAACCATTACGATCTCATAATCTGTGCGAAAAAAAATGGAGCTTCATAGGCAATAGGGACTAAAATAATAATTGGTTTAAAATTATGATATGCGTAAATGAGCTAATTTGAATAAGTGGAAGCAAAACAGCCAATTAAATACCTGAACCGCAAGAATACACCGCACATTGAAAGCTTCTATCTAGTGAAAAAAAAAAGAATGTTAATCAAGACAATGTATAGAAACACAACATGAAATTATTTAATAGAGTGTTTTGAGAACAATAAAATTCACATCAGTATAAACAAAACAAAAACTAAGTAGCAGAGTTAAAATCAAAACAGGGAATAACCAGAAATAAATGTGCAATGCAAATTCAAAAACAGAAAAAGAACTTTTTTCCCTGATAAGAAAACATGTAAACTGATATGGACTGAACGGCTTAGTTATCATTACCGAGATAAAGAAAAGAGTTATTTTTTTTAAAAAAATAAAGTAAAAGAAAAAGAAGAAAGAAGAAATTTCAATAAAGGTGCAAGAATAGTTTCTGTTTTATAAATATTCCCTGGATTTAATTAATTCATTTAAACAAAATTATTTACTAATAAGGGATTGTTATAGCTTATATGACATTTATTTGAACTTATTTATACATTTCCTTTATGATCTGAACTTATTTTTAAGTCTCATTTGGGATATTTCGTTAGAATAATATTTTGTCTATGTATAGAATATGATTTACTGTAATGTTTTGCAAATTTTAATAAAATTATATTGAATGCATTCTTTTTGGTTATTTTGTGAATTAAAATTAAACTATTATGATTTCATATGTGCAATATTTTATGAGAGAATCAATATATCGAAAGCATACACACACAAGTATCTTCACAATCACGTTACAAAATTTTTTAATGAATTCTACAAATTGTTAATTTGTATGAATATAACTCATAATTTTTCAACTCATAAATAAGTAAGGATAACAAAATAGGGCAAATATAATAATAATAAATAATTAATACAAAATTGGCAAATAATTTATATTTTTTTAATTGTAAAATCATGTACAAGTCATAAAGAAAAATAATGTTTTATTATTATTAGTGAAAGAAGTTACCAGATACATCAGATATCATGTATCAATTATTTTCATTAATTTCCTGTTCATTGTTCAACCAAGAATTTTGATTTATTTTTAAAAAAATCGATTTGAAACTCTCCAAGGCACATCCTATATAATAAGCACGTTTCTTCAGAAAAACTTTTTTAAATATAATTAAATAAGAAAGAGAGAGAGAGAGAGAGAGAGACGTAACTCTTATAGTATGTTTTTTATTTTAAACATTATTAAATAAGTGAAATGAGGCTTTAAAAAGAGGTGAAGTTGAACTCAATTTATTCTTTTTTCTAAAAGCGCAATACCCCCCCTATTACGACAATTCCGACGAAAATAAAACGGTTTTTTACCTTTTCTTTTGGTTGGATGGATTAAATAACCTCAAAAGTAATTCAGTTGAAAAAGGACAATCGCCTAAAATACTGTTTATCATTTTTCGTGGAACAAAATGGTAAGGAATCTATTCTACAACCATAAGATCACGTGTAATCTCCTCGGCCATCAAGTAACACATCGATCAATAACTCCCGAGACTAACCCAGAGATGGCGCTCGTAGTAAACCAGTAACCAGGTCTTTCTAGAGTACTAACCTTTGCTTGAAACGTGTCAAAATTTTAAGTCGATCGGACCAGGAAAAAGGTTTTTTGAAGTGAAGTGAAAAAGATTTTTTCCAAGTGGGTGCCGCGATTGCTTTCGATGGAACAAAAACAGCAACGAGTCGATGATTCAGAAAGCTGTTTATCGCTATTTACTCGCAACAAAAAAGATTTCTTGCGAAAAAAAAAAGAAAAAAATTCGGAAAAGCGTTGGAACGATTGTATCACCCTAAAAGGTGATTAACAAAAGGTGTTATGTTGATGAATAAAAAAAAATTTTGCAAAAAAAATGTTGTTTTCAATGTTAGACTCGGGAGCTATTGATCGATGTGTTACCATCTACTGAACAAATCCAAACATCATTGTAAGCAAAATCTTTGGATTTAATTTGAATGAAACAGAACCTTAAAGGATATCAATTTCGTTCTCACTTAAAGGAGAATGCTGCCATTAAAGCTTGATGCCGACAACAACAACCAGAGCTTTCCATCGAGTTTTCCCGTCTAGTTACACTTTTGTGCAAGTGTGTGGGAAGGAATGAAGACTGTTACAAAAAGTAAATAGAGAAAAAAGCAGAGAAAATGCAATTTTTTTGGTGCAGCAAGAATTGGGAAAATCGAGAAACAAATAAAAAATAGTTAAGACTAGGGAGGCATTACTTTTCAACCAAGCTTCATATATTTACTTTTATTTTTTGGTAAGTTTTGTAGATTTTTTTTTTTATTAGTATTTTGTAGAATCCTCTTGTGTCTTCATATTTCTACTTTTACCTACATGTATGGCAATGGCAACTACAAAATTTTGGTTAAAAATTAACATTTGAGGCTTTGTATTCTAAGGATCGATAGATTAATTCTTATGATCTATTGGTAATCTTTTATCCAAGGTTAATCAGAACTCAGCAGTTTTGTAATTTGTATACAAGAAGCAAGATATTTGCTTTAAACTCTTGCACAAAAATTTCTGCATATTTAATAGAGATTTCTTGAATTCAACCTTTTTAGATAATTTATCTATACGGGTAGTATTAATAGCCTTTCCAACATCATAACTGACACAGCTATCCATCATCAGAAGAAATTTCACTTTCCTTGCATTTACAATACATCTCGTAAACTAACTCCATTCAAGAATATTCCAGTTATTTTTAAATAATATCGGTCTTTTTCCATGAAAAATGTTTAATGAAATTTTGTCAATTCTATTTGACTTTAATATATTATGCTTACATCCTAAATTTTACTTTAAAATAATACTAAGCAGTAAATTTTACTTTAATCAGGTAGACTTACAATGATTATGTCTAAGGAAAATCTCCAAAAATAACTCAACTCCCATTTCGCTTTTTTTAAAATACTCGTCGTTTTCTTAGATTTTTTTAGTAATACTTATAGATGACAATCTGTTAGAATTTTCAAGAAACCATAGCATTTTCTCAATAGATTCAATAGACTTACCTATGACCACAAAACAATAAAAGAGGATGAGCTGTTATTTTTTTAACTTACTGTATAGAAAAGGAAAATATGAGTATAGGGATTATTTCAATTTATTTCGAAATTTGAGAGAACAGGTGTTGACAAATCCTCACTTCTTACAACAACATACGACACGCACAGAAAAAAAATCGACATTCGGATGGGTAAATCTATTTCTAGCCATAAACTTCACAAAATAAACCACACCTATGAGAAATCTACAACAGTTTCGAAACATAATTCTTGATAAAAGAAGTTTAGGAAATCGTATTTGTTTATATATGAAGTGTAGCATATTATATGAAAGTGCATAAAAACCAGCTAAAATAGCTCTCACATGATTTAGAGAGCCTCTCCATAAATCTTATATAAAAAAAATCAAAATAATTTTGAGTTCATTGAAAACCTTCACTTAACAATTTTCTTCAAGTCAATCAAATTTCGAATGTATAAGACCATATTAAGTTATTTCAGGCAATATAAAGTCATTGATAATATTTCTTTTGAAATCATTTGAATTGATTAAAAGGATAGTAAATTTCGAATAATAATTTTTAAACTATATGTCGTAATTATCAAGAGTTGTTTAACCCTACATATATACCTGCGCAAATTAATTGGGACAAAGTAAAAAAAAAATTGCTTCTTTTTTAAAAAGAAAACTATGTTTTAATTTATTCTATACATTTACAATACATTTTCTAGTATGACATATGTTCTACCTTAGTAGAAATGACCTCTGACAGACGTTTTGGCATTGATTCCACTAGATTAGATTAGAATACATGCTTTTGAGTTCATCCTCATGAAACCACACTTGAATTGCATTGTTTATCACGCGTTCTTTTGTTGTGCAATCTATCTTACTAAAACGCCTCTTCAAAATATTTCACAAGTTCTCAAAGTGATTTAAATCTGGGGAATTTCCAGATCAATCAAGCACTTTAATTTGATTTTCCAGCATAAAAGTCTTTACCAGTTTCGAATTGTGACAAAGAGCCAAGTCATGTTGAAATGTTCCGTTAAAGATTTTAATGAATGAAACAATCGTTTGCAGTAATATTTCAATGTATTTAATCAAATTCCTCATGCTTTGAACAGCAACTAACTTCCAGTGCCATTTGCCGTGAAAAAAAACCAAGCATCTGCTTCAGCGGGTGTTTTACAGTCTGTTGTATTGGGTCTTTTTTCAAAGGTTCACAATCACTTCGTCTCACAACATCTGAAATGTATTCCTGCACAAATAAATAAGTTTCATCACTAAAAGCTTTCTTCCGGTCGTCAGCAGTCCATGATTTGTAATTTTTCCCCCATGTTAAACGTTTTTTCTTCATGTTGGGAGTTAAATATGGTTTTTTCGTTGGTCTCCTTGCCTTACGGCCAGCACCCAGATGCCTACATCGGGCAGTTGAGCTACTCGGATCAAATTCAGATGCCAATAAATCCTTTCGATGGTCTGAGCTTGTTTCCCTTGGATTAATTCTGCTATTTCTTATTAGAATTTTATCAGTTTTTGCAGTAGTTTTTCACTTGTGGCAACATCTTCCTTTCCTTTTCGGAGAGCTGATCCGCATTCTTTGAATGAAACACTTGATTTCTGTAAATCAACTGCAGAAGCTATTTCTCTAACTGTGATAGAAGTGTAATCTTTGAGAGCTATAATTTTAGCACGCTTCCTGGGAGTTATATCCATTTTGGACACGTGAAGCAAAGAGAGAGGAAACACTAACAGTTAACTGCCACATTCAAAGGCTCACAATTGAAGAACAGGTAAGTACTTCTACAATAAAACCAGTTAGATCGATCAGTTACACTCACTCTAAGCAAAGAAATCCTATTTGAGGAGGTTCACACTCTAAGTCTAAGCAGACAAATCGGTTTGAAAAGGTTTCAGATACATCCACCAAAAAAATAATTGATCTCAATTAATTTTCACAGTATCGTAAGTGTGATTCTTAAACCTTTTATTACCCACTCATATATTTCATTACAAATCTTATTATTTCAATCATGCATTTTGTTCAAAGATGCTTCAAAGATTGATTAAATTAATTTGTATTATAAAATGTAAATTTGAAAGAAAGTTTACATGTTAATAATAAAAATTATGAGCATTTAATTATAATTTAATCAAAGTTTTTCCATGAAAAATTCTTAAATTAAAAAAATCATTTATGAACTTATTTTAATTTCTAATTTAATTTTAAAATGTGTAAATGAATTAATTTTTATTTTTTAAAAAAAATTGGTAAAAACATTTATATATTTAAAACGAAATACTCATACTCACAATTTTTATCTTTAGCAAGAAAACTTTTCTGTCAAATTTACATTTTGTAATAAAATTAATTTAACCAATCTGTAAATCATCTTTGAACAAAATGTGTAATAGCATTAATAAGATTTTTAATGAAATGTATGATTGAAATAATTGATATACATATAATTAAAAAAATGAAAACAAATCACGTTTTAATGAGATGGATGGCCTTGCTATTTTTGTTTCTACATAACAAATTAAATCTTGGTGTAATATTTGACTCTTTTGGACATAAAATATCAGCTACTTTTTTCAGAGCTGAACGATATTTGCATTTAATAAGCGTTAAAGATAATAATAATAATAATAATAAAAAAAAAAAGTTCGTTTCACATAAGTATGTGGTGCTGAATGGCAGAAGAACGTTTAATGCCATTTCAGAAATTGTGGGAAATTCAGTCGTATTTCTGATGCAGAATTCAGTCGAGGATTTTTGTGAAAACTGAAGTTTTAAGTTTGAGTCCCTCGATATCTTAGCAAATTCCTCTGCACACTTTTATTACTCAAGTTCAACCATTTATCAGAGGGTAAAAAAAAATAGTTTATATTAAAATATAAATAAAATAATTTCTCTTAAAACCCAGTTATTGAAATAAATACCAACCTTAGTCAAATAAAATAATAAATAGAATATTATATTGTTCTTGAGATGTGCACGTTCATGACGAAACAGAAAGAACTGATTATACTAGAAACGAGTTTTTATACTGGTCGCAGCGGCGCCAAGATTTGTTCACCTGGGTGGTGCAGGAAGTTGCATTTTACGTGTTTGTGGTCATATTTTGATTCCGAAATATTCTGAAATTGCAATGCGACACCGCTATATAATACCCTTAATAGTATCTTTTCGATATATGTTATAATCTGATTTACAGCTCAACTTAGCTAATATTACGATTTTATAATTGCGCTTCACAGAAAATCTAACATTGTTGAATTAAAGATAATGAATATAGTTTGAGACTAACATTTCTTTAACTTCATGTACCTAAATTAAATTTCCGTGACCCCAACATTTCGCCAAAGCGAAAAAACTCCACAGCTTAAAAAGCACTTTCCGAGATAACTAAATATTCATCGAACAGACTGTAGTGGTTAGCAAGCCTGTTTCCCTTTAAAAGCCTTTTAAGAATCTCTCTAAAATATTATCTGAGTTTAACAACTAACTTATAAATTATGTTTATTGGAATTATACTGTATAAATTGATTAATTGATTTAGTGATTGAGAGAGTGAATGGAAACTATACACGAAGGAATAGTACCAGCACTGGCAAGTGTTAGATGATATCGGATCGCAACCAGGGAAGGAACAACATAATGTCTATGAATCGGATCCTTATTTCTTAGCCGACTAAGGCTCCGACCCGAATGATTCACTATAATTAAATACAAAATTATAATATTAGTCTTTAGATTAGGGTCTAATGCGTATAGGGAATTATATACATACGAATGTTAATTCACTATAGCTTGCCTCTTAGAATGTGTTTCTCATAAAATAATTAAAGACGAAGAAAGAGTTAAAATATTTAACAAGTGATATTTCTTATCAAGTGAGTTCCAATTATTTCTAAGCCGTTAAGAGTTTTTATAAACTAGTATAAATATAATGATGCACATTAAAATCGAAATATAATTTGCAAGTCTTGCAATCAACAAATAGTCATACTGCAACTCGAGGGGAAACATTGAAGCATTTAACACTTTTCTTGCCTCATTTCCTACCTATTTAAGGCATGAAATATTTGAAACACAACACACTAAATTTCCTAATTCTTTTAACTGTATCTTTCTTTGTAATACCTAATCTTTATTTCGAATGCGACAAATTTCTGTCAAATGTTGTACTAGTCTAGAGTATTTACTAGTTCAAGAATCATATAATTAAAGCTTTCTATGTACTTATAAAAACATTATCAGTCTTATTTGGAAAAAAAAAATGTCTAAAAAGAGTCAGATACTTTTGAAGTTTAATCGATAGATGCAAACGAATTGTACGTGATATTCGTCACGACAAAATCTTTTTTCCTAGTTGCCGTCAACAGAGTAAAAAGTCCCTTCTGTTCTAACTGCTGTAACAATATTAATATCGGAACTATAAATACATTGGAGTGTTGTCAGTAAAACTAGACAACAGATAACGTTTTTTTCTCTATCTCTGTTGTTTCTCTTGAAGTTATGACATTATTAAAACAAAATAATATATAAAGGTGACGACAGTTCATTGCGCCTACAGAGACGAAACGAAATCTCTAGGTTATCTATTAGCCAGATATCTATCGTGGAACCAGCTTATCAGAGAGAGTAAATATAAACTTGCAAAAAGTGGAAAAGTCGTCAAATAATGCTTAAGGTCAAGCTGAGTTCATCTTCAAGCAGAAGTTACCAAGGACGTTGAACAAAGCAATAAACTGTTTATGATGATAGAACAGTTTTCTGGCGCCACATGATCCAGAAACTTTTTTTTTTCTTTTGTCAATTTCGATATATTTCATTTTACCTTTTAATAACTAAGCAATTTTGGTAAGGATTTTAGAAATGATATCAAAATAATGTGTAGTTTATATTTTAGATAACACTAGATATTTATAAATTTAAGGAGTTTTAGAATTAATATACACTATGAAGGGGGCGTGGTAAAAGCATTTTTTTTTAAATTAGATTTATTGACAACTGACAAAATCATAGTTTTTAAATTTTCAAATTTTAATGTTGGAGCCAGTGCTTTGACAAGGTTAATTCACAAAGGATCGTAATTTTGAGCCTCTGTCAAGTGACGAGGATGATACTTGATCTCGCGCCTCCCTCTTTAAAATTACACAACACACCAACAGGAGGACTTGAAGCCTCGACAGGTTTAACATGCATTAGCTCCGCTACACTACACGTCTCTTAGAGATGAACCCATGACTCGACGGAAACAGAGCCTGCGAGTTTGCGTCCATGACCACTAGGCTACTGCAGTCTCTCATAAAGGACTAAAAATAATACATTAGAAATTAGAGTTTTTTTCTGCTCCCTCGTTGACGCAAAATAATATTTCAAATGCAGCTTTGGCTAAAGTTGATCATTTTCAAAAAATAAAATGTTTAAATAAACTTAATAAATAAAATAACATTTCATGGATAAAAATAGGAATTAAGAAAATTAAGCTCTAATAGGATACTGTTATTGTAACAGGAATTTGTAATAAGTAATCTTTTAATGTCAGGAAATTACGATTGATTGGTTTTATTAACTTCGCATTCGAAGCTACACGACAGCTACTGGCACGGACCTAGTAATTTTGAACCAGTTCAAGTGACGAAGACGAAACCTGAGCTGGCACCCCCTTCTCCTAACTTCCACTCCACGTCAACGGGAGGACTTTGCGCTTCGATATATTTAACGTGCATCAGCCCCGGCTAAACGGGGGATCTTTTGCGGCATCAAGACTCGAACCCAGGACTCGATGAAAGTCGCCGGCCATGAGTCCGCTACCATGACATCTATTCTACTGCGGCATCTAGAAAATTGCGAAGAGACAGAAATATTTTTAATCAAAAACATGAAATAAGAAATTAATTTTTTAGTATAATCGAATGACAGTTGTTAATACTTGGGCATCTATCATTTTCTTAAATTTTTTCACAATCTAGAAAATCATACTTCAAAATCTCTCTCTCTCTCTCACACACACACAAACACACATTTTCTCTCTCACACACACACAAACACACATTTTCTCTCTCACACACACACTTTCTCTCTCTCTCTCTCTCTCAAGCATCTTACAGCATATTCTTACTAACTGTCTCTCTTAACAGTTTTTATTCACTCCTACCTCAATTGTTACAGTATTTTTCATAAACTCCTTTTAGAAAACTTACTATCGCTTCTTGCGTCATGAATTGTTTGTTGTATTATAAAAAAAATCCAAACAATAATTAAATCTATTTTCGTAAAATATTTTACTCTTACAATTAATTATTGTTAATTAAATGTAATAATTTTTAAAGACAAGTGGGGGCTGTAAAAGACGTAAGAACACATAAAACTTGAGGTAAATTTTTTCTCACCAAAATAACACATGCGGTTTTCCCAGACAATTTTTGAAAATGTTAGTCTTACTTTCTGTTTATAATTATCTTAGGAGCGAAATGAAAGGAAAGAAGAAAAGAAAAGAAAAATTTATTCAATTCATATATCAATAGGATTATCAACAACCGTGAAAACTGGTTATGGGATGTATACATTCTGTCATTGTGTACAATGTTAAACAAAGTAAAATCCTTTTATTACACATGATTTTAGAGCTCAAATGCGTCATCATATTCCTTTAACAAATGCTCAGTCTGGGAAATTACAAAAATATTTGAATGAGTTTGCCCCTTCTCTAAGCATTTTACATTGTGTTAATAAAAGACATTTATAACTTCTACATCTTAAAAAGTCATCCTTTTTTTATCGTAATATAAATACAATACTTGAAGCAGGAATAATTTAAAAAAAAAAAAACAACTCTATATATTCGCTACTATTTAAAATGTACTGACTTTTACTATTTACTATTTAAAAGGTACTGATATTAATTAAGACAGACGTTTGTAACAAAATATTTATAATTAAATAAAAATCATGATTATCCCGAAGCTTAGGATAAAATTTACTTATAACCGTATTTTCAGTAGAATATAATTTAAATCTGTTTTTTTTTTTTTTTTTTTTTTTTTTAGCTGTAACCAAAAATATTTTACTGGTTAAAATTAATTTTTGGCCTGCTTTGAAAAAGAAATGTATCCATAGAATATAACAACATTTTGCGATGAGCCATTTTAAGCAAAATACTTCATTCCTGTTATTTCAGAAATTGAAAAAAAAAAAATTCAAGTCGAAACTCTTTAGAACTTAAATACGATGTTTTAGAAATATTTTAGGGTTTTTTTTTTCTCTCAAGTTCTTTCTTTTTTGCACAATAAGGGGGAAGTCTATTAGTTTCGAATAAATCATTTAGATCAGATGTTTTTAGCTTTCTCTCTGCTGACATTTACAATCTCTAAATTAGAAGTCCTTGCGATAAATTGTAAGACAAATATAATCTTGTTTTTCTTGCGACTCAAAAAGAAAGATCCTCCTTTTGATAGTATCAGTTTCAGGGAATAAAACAAGGCAGAGAAAAGGGAACAAGCCTTTGCGAGATGAACCGGAAACTATTTCGTCAACTTCCTTCTATTGGGACTGGTATTAGTCATTCGCGCAAAGGTCAAGAAAATGTTAACGATACCTCAGAGGAGTACTTGACAAAGACGCCTAAAAAGACTATCTCCAGACAGCACTGCTGATTCCAAAAGCGCTGTAGTTTTTAGAACAAGCGATGAAATTGCCTGCGAGAGATTTCATTATCGTTCAGGGAATCTATCATTCGTGATGGTCAGCACCAATCTTTCTGTTGAAAGATGAAGTAAACGGCAACACGAGTATCAATGAAGGGAAGTTCGTTTATGAATCATGCTTAGTTAGTACTTCGCGGAACTTGAGTAGATTGAACTTAAGGTTGGTCATAAATCAATTGTCTGAAATACTTTTTTAAAAATAAGAATGGACAAAACAACTTTTCCCTTTCGGGTTGTACCGTCAAAAAAAAAAAAAAAAAAAAAAAATAGCAACTTATTAGAATATACTAGAATCCTTCTAAATAAATAAACGTTATGATGCAACATTTTAAAAAATTCGAAAAAATAAAAATATCATTTTTTCAGCTGCAAGCAAAAAAAAAAAATTTAAAATTTTCATTTTGTCTCAAAGTTGCTTAAAAATTAAAAATAAGAGCAGTAAACATGCCATATCAATATTTACATGTGTTCCTTGAACATGCACAACTTATTTACTTTTCAAGTTTATTCGTTTTTAAATAAGAGAATGAAGATGACAATATGACCATAACTAAGAATACAAGCTATTGAAAACTATTCTATTCAGATGGACAATTACTTCCCATTTTTTGCAAAACTTTAGTCTGTCTTCGGCTAATGTTAAAAAATGGGGCAAAAGTTCGAACATATTTTCAAGCAGAAGAAATGCTTCAGTATTAATATAAATTACCATGGATATAACACAGGATTATTTATTAGATAGAGTTCTTAGAATTTTGAGTTTTTTTAAAAAAATATGCAATTTTTCACCTTTATGTAAAATGAATGTTCAATTTTCTGTATTAAAGTATAGGAGACGAAATATTCGAAAACATTTTTTACAAGAAAAAATTTATTGTCCAAGCAAAATTGAATATTCTTGAAGTATATGTTTCTCTATATAGAATAGAGTAGATGCATTTTGTTTTATGTTGTTATTAATCAATTTTTTAAGACTTAAAATTTATTTTTATTAATTATTGACGCACTTCGGACTGTCTGCAATAGGGTGCGCCAGTATATTTTTTTTCTGAAAAACGTATTTTTGGCAAGGAATGCTTATTTTTGGCTTACATTTACAGTTACTTTCTGAAATTAAATCGTCAAATGAAATTATAACAACTTGTAAATTGTGACAAATGGTAAATTATGTGTGTGTGTGTGTGTGTGTGTAACACAATAAATATTTATAAAAATAAATTTTAACTCAGTGAAGTGAAAGGAGAGAAGAGAGATTCTGTGAATTAAATTAATGCTGAACTTCTCCGAAATCAATTAAAAGTAACTAATTATAAACTTCCTTAATTTATCATTTAAAAATACAACAAAATGCAAATTGTTATTTCGTGAAGCATAAAATGTGAAATTTTAATTCAGTCACTATGATGCACTGAATTAATTTGTTTACTTAAACAAAAGAATAATTATTTATTATTATTTTTAAAAGAGAATTACGCATCTCACAAAATTTAAGTGTTAGAACCACTGGAATAATCATTAATAAATATTCTTACTTAAGCTGAATTCAAATGTTTGGCTGGAACTTACTTTTTTCAATATATTGTGTTCATATTTCAATTTATATTGTAAAATGTTGTGGAAATCATGGGATGAAATATCTATCTGATCAGTAATATTCATTGTCTTCGTAAAAAACAAACAAACACGATAAGATTGTTTCAATCTGCTGTAATTTTCTCTTTGAGAGTATTGGCGTATAAAGAAGAATGAATAACAAATAAATAAATATTGGCAGCAAAAAACTGAAAACAAAACTCCATCTTTTGAGATCAACGTCCTTTGAATTTTGAAATGATCATTTATTGTAAATGTACATTATTTTTGTAATAAATGTTATATTTGTCATAAATGTAATTATAATTATACATTATATATTTTTAGATTTCTGCTAAATAAATATACTATCAAAATATTATATAGATTAGTTAATATTTATGCATTGAAAAATCTCATCTTCTCACAATCTTCAAAATTACTATACATTTTCCATAAATAAAACTGAACTTAATCATGTGGAAATGCTTTCTACATTCGTTAAAAATATTACCATCTGTGAGCCGAATCATCGATGCTATATAAGCTGATAATTACAGAAAAATGAAATACTTATTCTCACTGCAAGTTTTTCTGACCACTGCAACACTTGTTATATTCCGTTTTTCTTTATCCCGTCAGGTAGTTGTCTTCTTTTGGCAAGTACTAGTGTCACAACCCCGAGACACCCTAGTGATATTTTTCTTACCATTCGGCTTTACCGTCTTTGGTGAACACGGGAGTGGATTCCAGGGACACCCTAGCGATCCTTCTCTATTTTTAATCCTCCTTCTTGTCAATCATTTTTTACCTATTTTTCATTTTTTTTCAAACGTCTAGACCCTAATTATACATTGTTTGGCTCAGTATAGCAACATCTGGCTATTGCGCCATTAAACACTGCCATACTATCCTATTGTTTTTGCTCATACTTTAAACCATAGTCTTATATTCATAATTTTAAACATAAGTTGCTCAATTATAGCTTTATTGCAAATGATTACTGTAACAAATATTGTTTTTGACCATAAATGATTAATTCAGTAACAGGAAATAGAAGAAAAAAAAAACTTTATATAACTTATTTTTATGTAACTGATGCTCGAAAACAAATCACTCAAAATTTTAATTTAATTAATCAATAATTAAAGCTATGTAATTTATTAATCAGTGTAGAGCTTTTCAATTTTTAGGCAGTTACATTCGCTTTTTAATTATTATTAAAAACTAAAATCGGACATTTTCAATTTTCTGACTAAGTTCTCGAGTAACTTTTTAACATAATAAGCGCTATAGTTTGATGGCAATATATTTTACACATATTAGCTCAGAATTATACTTAATTCAAAGAATATCTATTGAAGCTGAATTTGACAAAATACCAATCTAACATGAAACAGTATTATCACCATAACAACATTGAACTCATATATATATATACATATATATTGGTTTATCGGAAGTATTTTTTCTCCGTATTATAATTAAACATGAGTTTGTTCTATTTCTTATTTAAATAAGAAAACAAAATCAACAAAAAGTTTCTGATTCCTTAGGTGCATTTCAAAAATTGAAAATTAATTTTCAAAATAAGCAAATGATATTTTAAATTCGAAAAAGCGAAAATACATAATTTTCATTTGTAGAAGTCTTTCAAATTTAATAATTATATGAAAAAAGCGAAAGTAAAATCATATAATTAAGAAATTTCATAATTTTATGATTTTACAGTACATAAATATCAAAACAATTAGTTTTGATATTTATGTACTGTAAAATAATTCTAGCATCTTTTTCCCTTAAACATCTTTTTAGGCTACTTTATGACGTTATTTGATTTAAGAATGTCCTCTTGTGTACAAACTGTGTCTTATGTAAATTAACATTAAAAAATATATAAAAGTGTAGTGAATAGGAAATGATGAGATAGAGAGATAGGACGTTTTAAAGTGCTGATAGGAGATTGAATGTTAATAATATAAGAGTGTGCATGATTTTGGTGCAGGAAAGTTACATGATCATCGGAAAGTTGCTATTTGACTCAGACTGTTTAGAAATACTATTCTCGACTCAGATCTAATTTCGTTGGTTTTGAGATAAGTTGAAATTTTTCAGTTATAATCTTTGGTATTTCTTCAGTTTTAAGATTTTCAGTTTCTTCAATTTGAAGAATGTATTTGTAATCTAGACATCTGAAAAATTAAAAAAAAAAGATAATTGGTTGACAAGAAAAAAAAGTCGAAAATCTAGCCCAAAAATTCTAGAATTCTACCCGTATTTTCATTACACGCATCGCAATTGTATCTTACTCATTTTATACTAATATTTTTATTTACTTTTATGCGCATTTGGTAACAAAATTTCATTTTATGCAATAATCCAGGGAGTATTGATATAATTATACATAAGTAACTCGTACAGTTTTTACGAAACCCTGTTCAAGAATATGTAAATTTTATTAGAACATAATGTTAGTAACTTTTTTTGTTTTTAAATGCTTCTTCTACTTCAGATGGCTCTTTCAAAAGCATCTTTCGTGGCTCTCTTCCGTCAATAATTTCCATTAAAATACATTTGAAATAAAATTTTATTGGCTTTGGAATTAGGGCTTTCCAAAATTCCACATTTCATTATATATGTAATGTCAAAGTGTCTTTTTTACACTATATATAAAGATTACACCCTTTTTGCTGAAAACGTACACAAGAAACGCATCTATTCAACATTCAAAAAGTAACTAAGACGAGCAATATCCAATTGATTTGGTCTGAATCGCTATGGTTATCATATGCTACCCCATTATAAGGTTATCAGTGAAAAAATTGTCGGGGGTGAAGAAACCCCCTTCTTCCTTTTCTGGTTTTATCGCTTGAAAGTATCCCATCACACCCTTTCAACATTCTCTCACAGCGTTCACCATGAGTGGTCGCAGTGAGACGAGCACTCCGGAAACGGAAGCAATGCACGGTGTAGCGAAAGATGAAACGACAACAGTCGATGACATGATGAGGGATAGAAACCTCCTCTCAATCCACAAGTAATCTGAGACTTTATTGAAATTCTTATCAGACAGCAGAAATGCCTTGGAATCAGAGCTGATTTTCTGCGATAACTCAAAAAACATCCACGAAGTGCATTACAGCGTCAAAGATGAGAAAACCATCAAGGAACTGGACAACGAGATGCAAGAAATCCTGAAGGAGCTCAAACAAAATCGAAGGTGAGCTAGCGAAATTTTCTGTTTGCCCAGTCCCTAAATGTATTCATTATACAAATGCTAATATTAAATCTATTCATAAGAGACTAGATAACATTGTCACGCACCTGGCCACACTTGTGGTCAGTAAAAATAGCAATAAGAAAAGCAAAATTAACGCAACTGATGTAGATGAATTTATATCCTCATCCAAATTCGTTAAAAAGCCTAAAACTAACATTTATAATGAAAACACCCAAACCAAAAATTAATTTGAACCATTAAATCAGCATGGCTCAGATGAAAATGATGTTGACCTCCCTCTCCCACGCCCAAGATACAGCCAATTATGATACGCCTAACGCAGAATTATAACATCATCCTTCAAGAAATAAATAGTTATCATATTAATGTAACATCCAAATTAGCAGGAGACTGCATTAAAATCAGACAGAAGACGAGCATCGGAAGATCACAACCTACCTGAATGAAAAGAAAACCGAATACAAAATGTTAATAACAGAGTCAAATTAAAAATACGGAAGCCTTTTATATTAAAATGAGACACTTAAATGAGCTACAAGTTCTCCAGATGTATGTAACACAATGTATAGTAAAACTCTTTATTATTTAACAAGTTTAAACGTCAGCTTTATTTTAGCATTGCTAACAAGGCAAGAGAATTTCGAAACCGAAAATAAACAGACCACACCCAAAATCGTCATATTCCTGGCTGTTGCCACTCAGTCATAAGTAAAAACAGTACATAAGAAACTTAAAGGTAGCTGGAATTATAGTTACAATTGAATATTGATACTTAATTCCTTTCAAGATCAGAAATACTCCCACCTTGCAAAATGAATTTTACAAATAGAACTTTGGAATTCAAATTTTAAAACAATGAGTTCAAAAAGTAAATTTAAACAATTGGTATGTAATTGATTAGTTATATGCCAAAGAAAAAAAATTGCACATCTTAACAATTAAACTGAAATCTTAAATTACACATAAGACACAAAAATAAGAATTCACAAGTCTAAACGATGTGGAACCACAATGTCCTTCCTAATTTGCTTTTAGTAAGAGGCATCACATCAGAAGTATCAATGTTCTAAAGGGAAGAGTCGTGAGTGCTTTCAAGTAGCAAGTCAATTTTCCTCGAAGCCACTTCAATACAATAATTTCAGTTTTCGACAATATATTCAATATACAATAAATTCAGTTTTCGACAACTTTTGTAATGAATACCACCTTTGAAAAGGACGGATCCTTTCCCCCTGAGAGGTACTTAATATTACAACTCTAGGAATTCCATCTTTCCCAGGATAGATCTCCAAGATTACTCCAAGTGGCCTATCGATCCGTCGAACATTGTTGTGTCCAATCAGCAGAACATTGCCAGCGTTTAAGTCATCCTTTCTTCTTATTCCCTTGAGGACCAAAAGAGCAAAATATTCATTTTTGAATCTTTGTTTAAGATTTTCACGTAACTTCTGCAAGTATTTTACACGTTTTATCAAAGATGTTTGATCCACACTGACAAGATCCGGCGTTTCACTGTTGTTATTTCCCTGAATAAACATTGCAGAAGTTAAAGGTATTAATTCAGAAGTATGGGGCAACCCAATGTTTTAACTATAATATCTTCCACCATTCATCAAGGAAATGTAAAATACTCCCAAGATGCCTGAAGTGCGCCCAAAATCATCGAACTGGGAAATTCACAATCAAAGAAAAAGTTCCTGAAGCCCTCTGTACTAAATGTGGACTGAATCATGTCGGCTTCTGGGTAGAGGATGTCTAAAATTTCCTAAACTTCAATCAGCCAAAGAAGCGAGCAGGGACGTCTTAAGGCATGGGCCAGCTGGGCCCTGGCCCAGGGCCTCCCTTTGAGGGGGGCCTCGTCTCATTCACTACTCAGTCTCAATGAGATCATGATCAGAATAATTTTAATTGTTAAATGTTATTCCTGGACATTCGACAGGTACTTCTATATGAAATATTTCTATTAACAACGTTTGCTGAGAATCACGGAAAATAATAAATTTATTTCTAAAGCGAGATGTATCCGATTTATTGATAAAAATGCTGCTGTTGGAAGAAAAGTCACAGACATAACAGACACTCTTTTCAGCGATTTTTTATTTATTTGCACACATGAGTTAAGGATCGCTCATGAATGGACAAGAGATATACTTAAGCCCCCAGCAGAAGTGACAAAAACAATTTCCCTATTTTATGACAGGTGTCAGGGCTAATAAAAAGAGGATTGAAATGACACCGGAGGAAATCACACTTTCTCGAAAATACACGTGGTCTACGGTTCTAAATCGTCAATTCTTTCCTTTAAATTTAATTTCTTTGAAACAGTAAAAGAAAATTATGTTTTTATTTTTGAATTGTATTTGAGATTTATGATAATATACAAATATTTATATCGCATTAAAAAGTAAAATAATATGTAATTGTATTTGCTTTTCTTATTGAGAGAGTTATTAAATTAATATCTTGTTTTAAAAAAATTCTGCTCTTTTTTTGTAAACTTTCTTCTATCTCCCTCTGAACAACATGAAACAATCTCTCGACTGCTTATAAGATCATATATAAATATTTTAATACTCTTTAGAATATTTTTATAATGATTAATATATATAATTGCGCGCTTCCTTCATTTTGAATGCACTACGATCTTCCAAAAGAATTTCCGATGTGTATTGTGATTCAAAGAAATATTTTTATTTGCTTCTGATATGGAAAGTGTTATTTTACTCGGTTAAAAATTCAAATGACAGTCCTTTTTATTATTATTGAAACCCAAATAAAAAAGAACATTTAAAAACGAATATATTACATTACAACTGATTGCAGTAAGAGTAATTCAGTCTTAAAAGTAAATATTAAAAATGGAGAAATTCTCTTCCAACACAGTACGAAAAAAGAGATTTTTAGGGTATAAGAACCCTCTCTAGAAATATTCTATTTGCGTGTGTATGTTTTATCAGTTAATCAGATTTTTCTACAAGAAATTAGAATTTATTAAAAATACTTTAATTTTATTCATTTTTTTTATTTACGAACTTGTGAGAGAGTTTCTTTTTTTTCCCCTTGAAAAGAAAAAAAAAAAAAAAAAAAAAAAAAAAAAAAGGAAGTAAAAAGAAAAGCGAAATGTTACGCAGAGTTATGTGTATAGTTGTGTGCTTAGTGATTTTTAGAACAGTGTATTTATTTATTTATTTTTAGTAGCAAAATAACGATTCTTTTTCGAATAACTCGTCCCAAAATTTGTTTATGTGTGTTGTTTTAAAAAACCTCTTAGTTATTTTTAGGATATAAATAAAAAGGGAGCCATCATTTACTAAATTATTCATAATTTTTCTGTATGTCATCTCGTATAGGTTCAAAAGTGGATTCTAAGCTATAATTGGTTATTTTTTTTTAAATTTTACTGGTCATTTATTTTTAATAACTGATTATTTAATTTTAAAACTTCACTCATGCGGAAAATGGGTACTCCAGTTATTATTGATATAAAATCTTTAAGGCTCCAACGACACGAAACCAAGGAATTCCGAGCGTAATGTTAATCCTATGGAATTTCGTATTTTTCTATTTACATCTAGGGTATTGCATTTAATTGCATGGAATAAAATGAATTCGAAAGAGCAAAAAAAAAAATAATAAAATAAAATAAAAATAAAAAAATGTTTCTCCGGTTGTCGATTTTATAAAAATGTTTTCATGTATTTTTCAATATTTTCATGAGCATGGATGCTTAATTAATGATGAATTACAGGCAGCAGATACTCAACTTTCTGCTAAAAAATTTAAATGAATGAATTAGAGAAGCTACTTTTCTTAAAACTATCCTTTGGATTGACTTTTTGACACATTTTGAAAAAGTAAATCTATTTCTCCAGAGTAAATATATATATTTCTCGAAAGTTTTAAAATTATTAAAATCATTAATGACACACACACACACACACATATATATATATATATATATATATATATATATATATAAACCAAAAGTGACTCTTTTGACTATTATGAATCAAAAGTCAAAGAAGTGTCCTTTATAAAGGAGTATCAAAGTGTTCACAAACGTGCAAGACAACGCCGTGTTAGGGTAATTTTCGTTTTAGGAAATAGAGACATCTACACAACGTTTGAAAACAGGCACAGGCAGAAATTTAAAATAGAAACCTTTTCACCAATAATCGACTCGCAAATTTACAATATACAAACGCATAGTAAAAAATACGAGGAGCTTTTTGAAATATTTGGATTTTTTGAAAATATTTCTAATTTAGATGAGACAGAAATTAAAATAGTATGCGAGAAAATATGAAAATTTTACAATAAAGACATTAATGGAGAGGAACTGAACTTGGAATGTCAACATTTCAAGTCATATATGATCATTGATAGCGAAAAGCTGAAGAAAAAGCAAAGAGAAGAAATGGAAAAGAGAAAATTTAATAAAAAATATAATTCTACAAATGGTTTAGTTTTTATTAACATCGTACTAGAAGCAACAATACGGATATTGGCAATGGATCTCGTTCAAGTGACTAGGACGATACCTGAGCTGGCAACTCCCTCTTCTAAGTTCCCCACCACGCCAACGGGAGGACTTTGGGTCCCAACAGATTTAACGTGCATCAGCCCCGGCTACACGGTGGGACTTTAGCGGCCCAGGCTCGAACCCGTAACTGAACGAAAACCACTTGCCACGAATCCAAAACCTTGACCACTAGCCTACCGCGGCCATAATTCTTCTGATGGAAATGAAGAGCAGTTGTTGGATGAGGGGACTGGAATTGGAATCAATACAGTCTTTACATACACAATATTTAAGGTATTTCCCAAATAATAATGAGAATATTCTTGTCAGTGAGGACTCCTAACACGAGTGATGAACGTCCATTTTTAAAACTCAAACTGGTCAAAAATGAATTGAGAAATCGTATGACTCAATCGCGTTTGAATAATTTAAGTTTGATGAGTATTAAAATGAAATATTATTAACAATTTATTTTGAAGAACTAACTAAAATGATTTTACAAATTTAAAATGTAGAAAACGAATTTTTACATAAAACCTCATTTTACTGTGGATTGTTTTTATAAATCTGTATATGTATATACACCAAATTAGATAAAAGGGTCGCAGGTGGGGCCTATTTTTTCTTAAGGGCCCAGGGCCTCAAGAAGTTTTAAGACGTCCCTGAGCCTACATCAATAAAATCATAAACGATCCCACGAAATTTCCGTTTGAAAGAATGGCAGCCACTACAGAAAACCGTAACAAAACCCCAATAAGACCTGTTTCAGAAATTATCAGCTACGCTAACATTATTAGTAACAATACCAACCCACAGATGGCGACACGCGACGCACACATATCAGCATCAATCCAAGAATAATCTGAATGCTTTCCCACCTCAAGCCTACATAATACCGAAGCTTTATATATATATATATAAATAGGGATACAACATATTAGAAAAGTAAAAACTCTACAAACATTGCTATTTGCTAATATTGTTGACAAACTTTAAATGCGATTTACTCAGACTTTTAGGCTTTTGTTTTTGTAGATCCAAGTGTTTTCTGTTTCTTAGGCTTCTTTTCTGTTGAAGATAGTCTTAAAATACTTTGTAAATGTGCACACACACAGATGTGTGTGTGTGTGCAGGGACGTCTTAAGGCATGGGCCAACTGGGCCATGGCCCAGGGCCTCACATTTGAGGGGGCCTCGTCTTGTTCAACTCTCAGCCTCAATAAGATCATGATCAGAATAATTTTTATCATCAAATCTTGTTCCCGGACATGACTGGTTGAAGACAGTTGCTTCTATATTACATATTTCTATTTACAACATTTGCTCAGAATCAGGGAAAATATTAATTTTATTTCTCAAGCGAGATATGTCCAATTTATTGATCAAAATGCTGACAGTCACAGACATAACAGACACTCTTACCAACGACCTTTTATTCATTTGCACACGAGTTAAGGATCGCTCATGAAGGGACAAGAGAAGCCCCCAAAAGAAGAGACAAAAACACATTCCCTATTTTATGACAGGTGCTAGGGCTAATGAAAAAATGATTGAAATCACACGGGAGGAAATCACATTTTTTCGAAGAAATAAGTGGTCTACAGCTCTAAATCGGCAATTCCTTTCTTTAAATTTAATTGCTTTGAAACAGCAAAAGGTAATTATGTTTTTATTTTTGAATTTTATTTCTGTAAGATTTAAGATAATATTCAAATATTTATATTGCATAAAAAAAATTAAATTTGTAATTGTATTTGCTTTTTTTACAGAGAGAGTTATAAAAATAATATCCGGTTATAAGAAAATCTCTTTTTTTGTAAATTTTCTTTGCTCTTCCTCTGAACAACATGAAACAATCTCTTAACTGTTTGTAAAATTGTATATAAATATTTCAATAGACACTTTAGAATATTTTTATATTGATTAATATGCATAAGTGTGCGTTTCCTTCATTTTGAATGCACTATGATCTTCCAAAAGAATTTCCAATGTGTATTGTAATTCAGAGAAATATTTTTATTTGCTTTTGATATGGAAAGCGTTATTTTACTTGTTTAAAAATCAACATTTATAGAACGAATACATTACATTTTCTACAAATTTTAGTAATGTAATATAAATGTAGAAAAGCAATCATATGTTTAGATAAGTTTTTATTAACGTCGAACTAGAAACAACACGAGAGCTATTGGCGACAGACCTCGTAATTTTGAACCTCGGTCAAGTGACGAGGACGACACCTGAGCTGGCACCACCTCTCCTAACTTCCACGCTAACGGGAAGACTTTGATCCCCGACAAATGTAATGCGCATCACCCCCGGCTACACGTAGGGTTTTTGGCGGCCAAGGATCGAACCCGCGACTGAACGAAAACCGTCGGCCACGAATCCGAAGCCATGACCACTAGGCTACCGCGGTCCTCAAAGCACTTATATACCAAGAATCCTACAGTACGATTTGATAAATAAATGCCTGTACAATAATTTAATGTTTTAAAAGTTAACAAAAATGGAAAAATTCTCGTCCAACACAGTACAAAATAAGAAATTTTTAATGTATAAGAACCCTCACTAAAAATGTTCTATTTGCGTGTGTATGTTTAATCAGATTTTCCTGCAGAAAATTGAAATTTATTACATAATTTAATTTTATTCACTTTTTTTTATGTACAAACAAGGAGAATGAGCTTTCTCCTCTCCCCCCTTGAACAGAACAAAAGAAAAACACATAGTTATGTGCATATA
>BMAW01070556.1:490656-525759 GCA_019974015.1 Nephila pilipes | reverse complement strand
TTTTAATGTATAAGAACCCTCACTAAAAATGTTCTATTTGCGTGTGTATGTTTAATCAGATTTTCCTGCAGAAAATTGAAATTTATTACATAATTTAATTTTATTCACTTTTTTTATGTACAAACAAGGAGAATGAGCTTTCTCCTCCCCCCCCCTTGAACAGAACAAAAGAAAAACACAGTTATGTGCATATAACTGAAGATATGTCATAATGATTTTTAGAAAAGTGTATTTATTTTTAGTGGCAAAATAACAATACTTTTTCGAATAACTCGTCCCCAAAATGTGTTATTTAAAAGTATTTCTTAGTTATTTTAATGATATTAATAAAAAGGGAGCCATCATTTACTAAATTATTCATAATTTCTCTGTACATCAATCTTGTATCGGTTTAAAAGTGGACTCTAAGCTATAACCAGCCATTTATTTTTTAATAGTTGATCATTTTATTTTAAAACTTCACTCGTGCGGAAAATGGGTACTCCAGTTAATATTGATATACAAACTTTAAGGCTCCAGTCGAAGCGACACCAAGAAATCCCCAGCGTAAATTAATCTTATGGAATTTCGTACTTTTCTATTTCATCTAGGATATTGCTTTTAATTGCATGGAATGAAATGCATTCGAAAGAGCGAAAGAAATAAATGCTTCTCTGGTTTTCGATTTTTTTAAAAATGTTTGCAAGTATTTTTAAATATCTTCATGAGCCCGGATTGCTTAATAAATGATAAATTACAGGCAGCGGATACTCGACTTTCTGCTAAAAAATTAAAAATGAAGATGAATGAATTAGAAACTACTTTTTTTAAAACTAGCCTTTGGAATGATATTTTGACAAAGTAAATCCATTTCTCTCGAGTAAAAATATAGATTTGTCGAAAGGTGTAAAATTATTAAAATCGTTATATATAATGATATATATATATATATATATATAAAAACCAATAGACTCTTTTGACTATTATGAGTCAAAAGCAAAGGAAGTGTCCTTTATAAAGGAGTATCAAAGTGTTCACAAGCGTGTAAGACAACGCAGTGTTAGGGTAGCTTTCCTTGAAGGAAATGGATTCACCGACACAACGTTTGAAAATAGCCACAGCCAGAAATTTAAAAAATATATATAGAATCCTTTTACCAATAATCAATTCTCTAATTTACAATATACAAACGTTTTGTAAAAAATAAGAGGAGCTTTTTGAAATGCTTGGATTTTTTTAAATTAATTCTAATTTGGATGAGACAGAAATTAAAAAATCAAAAGAAGAAAATATCAAAGAAAAGAAAATATCAAATATCAAAAAAAAAAGAAAAGTAAATATCAAAATTTTAAAATAAAGAATTTTAATGTAGAGGAACTGAACTTGGAATTTCAACATTTCAAGTCATATACGATCAATAATGGAGAAAAACTGAAGATAAGCAAGAAGAGGAAATGGAAAAAAGAAAGATTTATTAAAAAACATAAGATGAAGATGAAGAATAGTTGCTGGATGAGGGGACTGGAATTGGGATCAACACACTCTATACATACAAGTACTATTCACAATGTTCCCTAATATTAACATAATAATGAGAATTTTCTTAACAATGATGATTACTGATGGGAGAGTGGTGAGGGTTCATTTTCAAAACTCAAAGTAGTCAAAAATGAATTGAGAAATCGTATGTCTAAATCACGTTTGAATAATTTAAGCTTGATGAGTAATGAAAATGAAATATTATTAACAATTGATGTTGAAGAACTAATTAATGATTTTGCAAATATAAAATGTAGAAAACGAATATTTACATAAACCTCCATTTTACTATGGATGCTTTTATCGATCTGTACAGGTATATACACTAAATTAGTGAAAGGATCGCAGGTGGGGCCTATTTTTTCACAAGGGCCCAGGGCCTCAAGAAATCTTAAGACGTCCCTGTGTGTGTGTGTGTGTGTGTGTGTGTGTAAGAATGACTTATAAAATATAACATGGAAGTATAAGGAAGAGTGGCAGTAAGGTTTATATCTAGAAATTCTGCCCTGTAAAAAGTAAACAAATCTATATTTGCATTTATTTTTTTTTTTTGATAAATACACCTTATAAAGAAACAGAGACAATTTGGAACAATTTTGTTTCTCTGTAATTAAAGCCAAAGTTCTGTGTTATTTACTATGAAAAAAATTCGAAAATGAGGAAATTTGTAGTAGCTATCATTTCATACTTAGAAAGTTTTTATTTATCAGAATTGCTGCATACGCGCCTTTTAGTAGGAGATGAATACGAAAAAATGAAGGTGGGAAAGTTGGTTACAGATAAATAACCCTCTTTAATGGATATATCCTTAGATCTAAAATTATTTAGCATAAAAAGTAAGTAATCTTGCCATGAATAAATTTTACTATTTCTAACCATACAATTTTAAGGTAAAAATTACTTTGTCCAAATGATGTGAAAATAAATTATTATTGCCATCGCTTAAGCCAATAACTCCAAATTTGAATTTAACAAATGAGCATGCGCTATACAACTATAATACTAATCTCCCAAATTGTGAAATTTTGTGAAAGATATCACATTTAATTGATTTTTCTAAATATGAATGTCTTTGTTTTATTTGATTCCACAACATAAAGATCCTTTTTGAACTTTCCTGCCTCATTCCAAATTCGGCTTTCCAAGGCTAGTTAAAGCACGCTTACATGAAGCGAAAGTCACAGAATCCAAGGTCAGACTGTTTATATTGGTCATCAGACGCATAAGATTATAGGTTCAGAAAAAAATTGCTGTACTTTGGAAAAAACTTAATTTCTGTAATTTAAACGAAATAACGAAAGTTTGAATTTTATCATGTGACCTCAAATTATTGCGCATACTTAAGGGAAAAATTTTTTTTACATAGAAATAGGTTTCTTAACATTTTTGTTGTTGTTGTTTGCTTGTTTTGCAGACACTTTTAAAAATAAAAAAAAAAGCCCGTGGATCTATTTTCATAATAATATTCTTAAATACACAAATTAAAATAACAAGACACATTGCTCTTATTAAGGTAAATTTTTAAAAAATAATAAGCAATTTCTTAAAAGTACATGTAATGCATCATAGATAGCTAGTTAAATTCCATTTGTAATACATAAGGGAATTTGCAGGCTATTTATCTTGATTGAGAACGCTAAACTATGTTTCGGTGCGTGAAAAGATGACGCACGTACTGGATATAAAGTCGATTTCGGTGTTCTACTTCAATAACTGCTAGCGTTGAAAATCCAGATTCGCTAAGATGTGTGGTTATGAGTATAATTAAACTTTTCGAAGTTTATTTTGCAAGAAGTGAATAGACTTCTTACAGTGAGCACCATAATTCATAGAGATCATTTGATTTAAAATCTAATGTAATAAATATTTCGTGCGCTATGATCTATAAATTCTTCTCACTCAAGTCAACATCTTCGATGCAGTTTATGTCGAAAACAAAAGGATTGCGAACCCATGGGTCAATTTTCCTAACATCTAGAAAGAAGTAATTTTTAAAAGATTTTTGTAAGGTTTCGTGGTATTCAAAAATATTTTTTTAAAAAAGTTGGGAGAGATTTTTGCTCTCCATATTTGTAAAGCAGCTCCTCCAACATTGAAAAGTTCATAATATTGTCAGTCTCCACTCTATTCTTCCATATGGAAAACTTAGAAATATTGATAATATTTCATTAGCATGTTGGTGTTTTCACATTCTTGAAAGGCAAGATTATATTATTTGGTTGGTCAATAAAGTCTGCCGGGTAAACTAACCCCTGTATAAAATCCTTTTTCAAAATGTTTAGAGATTGGTTTGCCTCTATCAACAAAAAAGAATTATACATCTGCCCTTAATTCAAACAGACACTTCCAAGGCTTGTCCCTAAGAAAGCCACTGCACTTATGTGTGATGCAGAAATACTTCCTCTTCTGCACCCATTTCTTGATAGAATCTTTGTAGAATGCGATGATTCAGTGTCTTGCTTCTGACAAAGTTATTAATTTCTACGACTGTTGACAAAACTTCTTTCAGGACATTTTGAAGAAATTTTTATCTCCAGTGCTCCAGTTTTGCCCCTGTAAAAAGATTGTTTATTTCGCTTTTTTTTTCCACTAAAATAACAAAACCAGATGCACATTGGTGTTCAAAATTACAAAAATTTTACATTTAGCAGAATTTCTCGATAAGCACTGATCGAAAGGTAAAACAATTGCTGTACTAAATGGTGGCTACGTGCATACATAATGGTGAGTGTTTCTGCATGTTTAATTTTACATTAATATTTTAAACTTCATTTTTTCAATTAGTTTCAAATTGAGAATATGGATAGAATTGCAAAATCGTTTCCACTTTCTTTTGACTAAGCTCGGAATGTGGATATTTCATGTCTGTCGGCAAGTTGTATCGCTAAGTTTTCTTGGTCTCTTATTCTTTTAAGTCTCTTATATAAATGATTTTTATATGATTTATAACTTAATTATTTATAGTATTAAGTGTGTATTTTCCTTTTTGACTCTTTATTATTTTTTTTATCTCAATGCTCAATTTTTTTTAATGTGGTTTATAAGGGTTTTGTATAACATATATTCAATGTTGACAGTTGGCCCGCAATTCTAAAAAAAATCATGACTCACCTATAGTCTAATCGATATATATATATACACTGCTAGTCACAGAAAATGCAACACCCAGAAGGACCAGAGATATCACAGCGAAATTTATTTGGCAGATAGCATGTTGTACAAAGATCAAACGATTAAAATTACAGCCTCTTGTAAAGTGTGGATGATGACAAAATCAGTATTTAGTGTAGCCGCCATTGTTGGCTATAACCGCTGCCACACGCCTCGGCATAGAATCAAAGAGGCCTTTTGATGTATCCTTGGGGTACAGCAGTCCATGCGGTTTCCACATATTGCCAAAGTTGATCTGGTGTAGCAGCGGGTGGTGTATCCCGGGCCAGTCGTTGTGCAAGCATGGACCACACGTTTTCGATCGGCGATAGATCGGAAGAACAAGCAGACCAAGGAAGCAATTCAATCTGATGGATAAATAAGAGCTCTTGAGCATTGCGTGCCACGTATGGTCGCGCATTATCCTGTTGGAATATGACTGATGGCAAGCGCTGAAGGTATGGAAGGACCACGGGCTCCAACACCTCAAAGATATTGCGCTGGCTGTTCAGTGTACTAGTAATGCGTACTAGAGGGGGGTGGGAGTGAAATCCAATACCACCCCAAACCGTGATACCGGGTGCAGGATCAGTGTGGCGATGCATAACACAACAGTTCAGCAGCCTCTCACCACCGTGTCTCCAAACTCGAATCCGATCATCGTGATGTTACAGGCAGAAACAGGATTCGTCAGTAAACATAATGTCGTTTCATTCCATTGTCCATGTCCGCCATTCATCGCACCATTGGTTGCGCAAATGCCTGTGGTTTCGAGTCAAGGGTAAACGAAGCAACGGACGCCTTGAGGACATTCCACTCTGCTGCAAACGGCGTCGAATGGTACGAGCGGACACCGAATGATGCGTAGCAGACTGAATCTGTTGTGTTATGGTTCATGATGGGGCTGCGAGATCCAACACTGCCATGCGCACAATCTGCCTGTCATCACGGGCAGTGGTGCAACGAGGTGGGTGCTATTGGCCCCGTCGGTCCCTCCTGTATCCAGCGGTAACAGATCCGCATCACAGTTGCTTGGTTTCGTCCGACACGTTGACCGATTTCTCTGAAGGATAATCCGCAATCCCTATAGGCTACTATTCTTCTTCTTCCGTCGAATTCAGAAACTTGGTCAAAAGACGCTCGATGTCTTCCACGAGGCATAGGTAAACAGCTTACGCAAAAAAAAAAAAAAAAAAAAAAAAAAACGCGTGAAAAAATAATTGCTGTACTTCAAATCGCCAATCTGTTTTCCCCTTATATAGCGCTTTCGAGTGGTGCTAAGGTCGCCCGTGATGTGTGTCTGTGCTGCAATGCTAATGATTTGCATAGCTCATCGTCGCAAACGCATGATTTAAATTTCTCATGGTTTGCATGCTTCCTTCAGGGTGTTGCATTTTGTGTGGCCAGCAGTGTATATATATATATATATATATATATATATATATATATATATATATATTGAAAAAAAGTTAAAAACAAATTCAAAATCCTTTAAAGTCCAAATAAATCCCGAAAAACTAAAATAACGATAGAACAAAAATGATATTAAAAACAAAAATAAATAAACCAAAAAGAAGAATTGTTTGCATATACATATCACCAAGCGTAGGAAATCTACCAACATGATGTACATAATACAGTCAAAGAGAAATATAATCAATTGGAAATTAGCTTTCAATTATACTTTATATTTAGAAATATTATTCACTTATATGTTGAAAACTTGCGATTGCAAAAATTTCAAATAAAACAAAGTCTTGATAAAACATAACATAGTAAAATAGCAAAGAATCTAAAAACACTCCACTAAAGATTTCTAAGCGAAACTAATAATTAGTTCTAGCTATTGCCAATATATAGCAATAAATTTTAGAATCAAACAGTCAATTGTCTATATATATATATATATATATATATATATATATATAAACATCAAAATTATAATTCACAAAATAAACACATCGAACAAATTCAACATATCAATCATAAATTCATACAGGGGGTGGACAAAAATATGGAAACACCTTGTAAAATGCATGTTTGAAAAGAAAGATTGATTTTAATGAAATATGTAGGTGGCGCTGGCGTTTTTGACTACTAACGCCACCTATACAACTTCGTAAATGTACTAAACAGTTCAGTTGTTGTCGGAGTACTGTTATGTGAGGTTGTCATTGCATTATGTCAGAGTTAATAGACTTCGAACGTGGGCAAATTGTTGGAGCACGTATGGTAGGTGCTTCCGTAAGCAAGGAAGCCGAGGTGTTTAGTGTTTCAAGAGGTACTGTATCGAAGATTTATTCCGCATATTTGAGAAGCGGAAAAACATCATCTGCTAAATCACAGCGCGGACGAAAGTGTGTGCTGAGTGATCGTGACAGACGATCATTAAGGGCAATTGTGACGAAAAATAAGAAGACCACAGCTGCAAAAGTTACTGCTGAAATGAATGTTGTGTTACAGAACCCTGTGAGTACCAAAACAATTAGAAGGGAGCTTCATAAACAGGGAATTTCTGGCCGTGCTGCAATTGAGAAGCCACTCATCAGTGATGCTAATGCCCGTAACAGGAAAAGGTGGTGTTTAAGTCATAAAGCCTGGACTATAGGGCAGTGGAAGCGTGTAATATGGTCTGACGAGTCTTCTTTCACATTGTTTCCCACTTCTGGCCGAGTTTACGTCTGGAGAACGCCATCTCAAGCCTATAATACAGACTGCTTGTTGCCAAGAGTGAAACATGGCGGGGGTTCTGTTATGGTTTGGGCAGCCATATCGTGGTTCTCTGCTGGCCCCATGATAACTGTGTCAGGGCACATGACTGCCAAGACTTATGTGAACATTTTGGCAGATCAAGTTCATCCCATGGTACAAACTTTGTTCCCCGATGGTGATGGTGTCTTCCAAGACGACAAAGCCCCTGTTCACACAGCTCACATTGTCCAGGACTGGTTTTCTGAGCACGAGGAAGATTTGTCCCATCTCCCCTGGCCACCACAGTCACCAGACCTGAATATTATCGAACCTTTGTGGTCTACATTGGAACGGAAAGTGCGTTCCTACGGGTTTCCTACACCATATTAAGCAAAGAAACATGTTTTTTAAAAGGTGTTTCCATATTTTTGTCCAACCCCTGTACATTAATATCTAAAAAACTATATATTTAAAGAAATCAATAAATAAACTAAAGAAAAATTAATATAACTCATATACAATTATTATAACTTGTTAAACAAACTAAAACTATACTTTTTAGTTCGATGTCGCCCATTGGCTTGGTTCTCTTTTTCGAGTACCCTCAACACAAAATCCCTCCAGGTAATCTGGATCTTATCTGTTTAATTCATTATAGATTCCAAAAACTTCTCAAAAAGAGGTGTATGATTAATTAAATTAAATTGTCTATTTTTCAATGTATAGTTTTTTTTTTTTATGTAAGCAAATAAATAAACACAATGATTCAGAGGGGGGGGGGGGGTTTTTATAAGATATTTGGGACTGTATTGATTCACAAATTTTTGAACTGTTATGCTCTAAAGCAGGGCTTCTTAAACTTTTGTCATTCACGACCCCAATTATGATTGCGAGTTTCTTGACGACCCCATACATGAATCATTGTTTAGCTGCAGGTTGCCCGTGTGTACGCGCGCGCATTCCTCCCTTTGATTGTGTGTGATACTTAGAGGTGGCGGTCCGAGTGGGAAGTCAGCGGTTTATTCAACCTGTATGATACCGACAAACGCACTCACAATGTATAGCCACAGTATAATAATAGCGATCGTTTACTGCTGTCGGTGGCTCAAAACCTTCAACACATGCGCGTGTCTAGACGCTGCAACTGTATTCCGCCAACTCTAGTGATGTTATAAAATGGTATATATAAATATTTGACATTATATAAAATCTCTCGCGACAGCAGAATTTTGCTACGCGACCCCATTTGGGGTCGCGACCCATAGTTTAAGAAGCCCTGCTTTAGACGAAAAATGACTTCCGATATGATAGATTATTAAAATTTTTAATTCGTAAAAACTTTTTTCAATGATAAGTAATAACACTTTGATCATACCAAAAGAATAAGTGCTGTACCTAGAAAAAAACTCTTTGTAAATGTATCAGAATAAATACATGTGCATACTTTTTGTATTATAAACAATACTTATCAATATCCAAATTTTCCAGCCATCATCCAAATGGAAATTATAGTATTCAAAATAAATTCTTTTTGAAAATCAAAGCTTTGGCTTGGATAAAAAAAATACATACATTATTTTAAAAACAAATCAATGAGGAAAAATCAGCATTGCTAACAGTACAAAAAAAATTTTACTTTATGAAAAAGGAATTTAAGAAACATATATTTTGCAAATACATGTCATATATCCCCAACAGCCAAAATTTTAAATAAATATCATGCAATAAATGAAAAATACATTACTTTTTACAGATATAATCCTTAGAATAAATATATGATAACTGTTACATTTTACCATTGGAATCATGAGATATGCAATAGTTACAAAATGTTTCGATAGCTTTACTAATTTAAATAAGATTAAACTATCAAATTTAAATTCACAAACTACCAAAATATATATTTTATTAATGATGTCAACTTTGAAATTTGGTATTTGTTACAGCAGGATTGTTAAAAAAAAAAAACACAAAAGAAGATGATTTAAAAAAATTTGCACAAAAATAATCTAGAAAACTCAGTCAAAAAAAAAAATTTTTTTTTTTCTTTTACACCGGTGAGGAAAAAATTCCCAACAACTATTGTATCAACAAAGAAGTGTACAATACAAGAGCACATGAAATTCTAATATCAGAATGACTACAAGTAAATAAACCAATAGCACACCTCAAAACTAGAATTTAAATCCAAGAAAAACATGTTTACTTACATATAATTTTAAATGTTCAGACACTTATTTATTGTTAAAGTGAATGAACAATGGTGAAGTTTAACTGTACAAGATCCATATACGGCTATCCTGCACCAGACAAGGAGTAACTGCAATCTTGACAATATGATTGTATAAATAGGAAAAATATGATAAAAAAAATATTTGACAATGTAGATCGGTTGAAAATTAGGAAGATTGCTAAAGTATCTTTGGGGCATGTCATTCGTCACTTGTTTTAAGACAGTAAACCCCTTGAAAAATGAAAGAGATCACCAAAAAGACTAGGGTGAGTAGTGCCTGTACTTAACTGAAGAAAGTAAGCTGCTGAGAGCCCTTCATTATAATACAGCAACTTTTTAAGTCCCCATAACTTAAGGCACTTGCATAAGTAGAATTTTCAGAAATTTGATATTTATGGATAATTTAACTATGTAAAAAAGATCAGATTCCATTAACTTAATTTTAACATAGAATTAACTATGTTAATACTAACTTAATTTTCCTATGAACATCATAATTAAGTTCCCTACAAGACATTAAGAGTTATACCAATTTTGTCTAGAATCGGCAAGTAAATACATCTATACAGATGAAAAACAATTAAGGTTATTTTGTAACAGCTATCTAAAGTTAGTTGACTTCTGATAAGAAAGCGAATAACCCTTAATTCTAAAAAAAAATGTATTTAACATAACTTTACACATAAATTTTACAATTATTTACATATATTTCTGGTGGAGTATTGAAAATGTACAATCAGAAATTAAGGATCAAAATCTTAATGAAATTAAATGTCATTGCCATGAAATACAAAGTAGATAAGTCATAGGTTTCTTTTTTAGTAAAAAGTTTTATTAATGGAAATATCAATAAACATTCAATATAAATACATTCATTCTAATAATGGAAAAAGAAAACACATGATCTAAAGTTAAGTTGCTTTTAAATATTCCACATAACTTAGAAAAAATTTTGTCCTTCGCATAACTTTAATATAATCTCTTTATAGCACTATCCTGACTTCATTGGAAGACCATCACACCACCAATAATACAAACACATAATCCTAGAAGAGCATATACAATAATCAGAAACAACTTAGTACCAAACATAGGTGGAGGAGGATCATCAACATCCTCTGCAAAAAATACATATGTAAGCAGCAAAGCTACATTGGAATGAAAAAGATGTTAAAGCATGAAAATGAAGTACTTTTTGAATAATTTTAAGACCACATCTATACTTACAAACATGTGCATGGACATATTTGTTGTTTTGTAAATAATAGTCAATGAAATGTATGCTTAACATTTCATTGACTATTATTTACAAAACAACAGACTCATAAATAAAATGATTGCACAAAGAGTTAAAATTGTTACATTTTTATCACTTGTTGCATTTATCAATACCTGCTAGTATAGAATGTAAATGTTCCTCAAGTCAATATCTGCATTTGTTAGTTAATATGTGCAACTTCCTTAAGGCAGATGCATACATATAACAAATATTACTAATTGGTGAAGTTCAAAATTTTTTCCCATAAAATGAAACATTTATTCTTGACATATTGAGGAGATTAGGATTCTGATGTTATATTTTTAAGATAGTTAGGAAGAAAGTGACATCACATATTTTTATCTTACTCTTAAGTCATTAAGGTTAAGCATCCATCAAAATTCAAAACATTTTATGAACTTAAATCAGGAAATGAGACAATTGAAAGAATGTATTTAGACATTTTGTAAAATTTCTCTTTATGCCCCTGAGCATCAATAAACTAAAATATTCAACAACAGCAACTATTAATTTACTACTAGTACAAAAATTGAATCTATTGAAATTTCATAAATGGGATGAGAAAAGAATATAGACAAATACAATACAATTTTTACAGTACAAATAAAAAATAAATTAAAAAACTAAAATTTGGTAAAAACCTGAACAATACCTGAAAAAGTACATAAAAGTAGAAGGCTTTATATAAAATATTTTCCATACAGAAAATATGTAAAAACAAATTATTGGAAATAAATATATTTCTTCCTAAAATTTTCTACCCATATAAAAACGGTAAATAAAATTTTTAAAAAAGTGGAAACTGATATAATGTAAATTATTACTAATCTTTGAATTTTAATAATGAGATTCCTGAAAAACATTTAAGCATTCTTAAGTACATTAAAAACTATCATTCATCTGAAACTGGATTTTATTTAAATATACTCATAGATGTCAAGTTATATTTAAAACAATATAAAATAATTGTTTTCAACCAATTAAAAAGTAACACTGACATTTACAAAAAAAAACCAGATGAAACATTTCTTAAATAAATTTAAATGAAAATGAATTTTTCTTTGAAAAATGAATTAATTCATATTTTACGAAAGAAATGCCAATATTTTACCTCAAATAATAAAGTAACAAAGGAGCATCTTCCTTAAACTTAATTCTAGAAGTAAATATGGAGTCATCTGGCGTAAATTTTCACATAAGTGTTTTTCTAACATGATTTTACTGATCAAACTGAAAATGAAAAATGTTGGAAGTACAAAAACAATTTTTTTTAAAAGTTAATAAATGTAAGTGATAAAAATAACAATATACTTATACTCATAAAAATGTCATTCAGGTAGTAATTATTATACAAAGTGAATTAAAGAATAATATAGGCAACTTTCAAAAATATTGAGCCCATTTTTATATTATATACACACTGTTGGCTTTTAAAATTGCAACACCAGGAAGGAATGATCGGACGAACGTCAAAATCACATGAAAGGAAGAAAAGGTTGGGATATGCAAATGATTAGTATTTCAGCACATTTAAACAACATAGGAGGGAGAAACTACCTATAAAGCACTGCATAAAAGAAAAGTTGTATACTGGATTTCGCATTCGAAAAGCGCATTGAAAGGTCAGAGTTTGCTCAGAATATTGTATTATGCCTCGAATAAGAAGAAATGCTTACCAACAAGTGTTGGAATTCGATAGAAGCAGGATTGTTGCCTATCGATAGTGTGGATTATCATTCAATGATATTGCCTGTCGCACTGGTCGAAGTACAACCACTTTCCTGCAAATATGGAATCAATAGGTTGCCGAGGGTCATATTGAAAGGCATGCAGGATCTCCTCGCCCTCCAGTGACTAACACCCGAGCGGACAGACATATTGTGAGGTCGGCTCTGCAAAACTCTACAACCACATCACAGACCATTGTTATAATTTTACATTTCTTAGATGGCTTATTACTTGCTAATGCACAACACAATTCAAATAAATCTGAGGTCTATATAAATATTTGAGGCTATCACAAGGTGTACAAAGCAAAATGCCCTGAAATTATATAAATGTAATCAACTTATAAAGTTATAACATTAAACTACACTGACAAGATATAAATAGTATTAAAGATCTATAATTATAATATATGCTAATATGTATTTCTTTTACTAATACATCATTATATACTGTTATAAATAAAAAATATATATAACACATTAATATATTTCAATATGAATTTATTTTACCAATACTTCATTATATACTTTTATAAATGAAAATATACAGAAAATAACCTCAAGGTAGAGTAAAAAATGCTGCAACAGGAGCAATTTTTGAACGATCTCCCTCTAGTTGAAATAAGCCGATTTATTATTAAAGGAGAAAAAGAATTAAATATTAAGAGTATCGTCATTTTCAAATATAAGATAATGTCTAAATATTATGATTTCACTAAGAGCAAAAACAATGAAATATAATTTTAAATTTTACAGTGATTAAGATATTAAGTTAAAATGATAATTATAAAAAGTTCAAACTTTTGATAAAATTTTCAGATCACTGATGAAGCAAACTGTTATCTTCAATATTTTTTTCTATCACAAGAGCTGGCAAAGTAGAAAATGCAAAGATAATTTGTATAGTTAAATGTTTTAAATGATCATTAAACATTCATCAAAATCAAATGGCTTTAAAAAAATATATATAAAGTTTCCAAAGTCAAAAATTATACACATAAATACAAAATTTATATATTTATACGAAACAATAACACCATAAAACACTGTTTACCTTTGATCAGGAACTTACAATTTATATAAACGTATTGAAATAATATCAGGATTATCTAAAAAGAAAATTGAAAATACTTTTTTTTACAATTCACAAATTTAACTATTACTATGCTACTAAACATTGTTGAAGATACAAATAAGGCCATAGGTATTGAAATTTAAAAAAATATTATTCATTACAGAACAAATTAACATTGGTTAGAAGAAAATGAAAGACTCATTTTAGATCTAAGGAAGCAGGAGACATAAATATTGAGGATTTAAAAAAAACATGTATTGCTAAAAAGAAACAATTTTGTCCAGAAGGGAATAAATATTTGGAAGAAAAAAAACATGAACCAACTTCTAACATATTTTTTTACATAAAACTCTACATACCAGACAACTCTCCAGTGATAGCTGAAGCACCAAAGAAATAACCGGTTGGAAGTCTAACTTCCTTTACAGTAAAACACTCTTATTTTTTCCTTCAATATCAACAGATATCCATGATCATTATTAAAATTAAAATTGAAAAAAATTTAAAGCCTTCATCTTCAACTATATGTCTCCTAGATTAAATAATATCTCTCAGTTCACATAAATATTAGATTGGCATGTAATGCAAATGCAAAAATAGCAGTATTGCTAAAACATTTTGCACAGTTACAAATTTATGACTACCATTTACCAAATTTGAATACAATTACAAGAAATGAGAATAAAGCCTGGGCATTAAACAAAAGTACAGTGAAATGTTGACAACAAGTAAGTTTGTGAATTATTTAGAGCAATCCAATCAATTAGATTATATAGTATTGGATAATTTTTAGAATATTTTATAAATCATAGATAATATATTTCCATTTTCTCAAAATGAGTTTTAACTCTTTACCTGCAGAGGAAAACTTACCAAGATTTTCTCCCCAGTACTACCTCTTTTCATATAGACACATGTAATTATGTGGTGTATTGGACCTTAGTACTTTAAATTTGTATACAAATTGCCTGAGAACTTTCAAACTTTCTCTGATGTTTATTTATCTGAACACACAGATTTTTTCAATATATTACTGTCACTTTATATTTATTCTACAAGTATATAACTAAATTTTTAAAAAGAGTCAATAAATACATTTGACATTAGTTCATTATATAAATAAAAAACATAATTGAAAATGAATCTGGAAAATCCCATCAACCATAAAAATTGCTGTAATTCCAATAAACATACACCAATCTCTTGCAATACAATTACACCAATCCAATAATAGTATGCTGACATTTTTTGGGGGTTTGATAAACATAGCCTAAAAGATTTTACACATATACAGGATAGTTTAATAAAACAGAAAGTTTCAGAGGTATGCTATTCATTTCCAATTCATAAGCCAATAATTACAGAATCTGCCCTTTTCCATGGAGAAAACAAAACACTTACTGTTGGTACATCTTTCTCATAACATATGGACAAAAATGTATCATGATCAGCATTTCTGAATTTTGCTTCATATCCAGCTAATTCAGTGTGTGTTCCATCTCTATTGTGATCATACTACAATGAGCCATTACTTGACCACAGCTGATATGTAAGGATGACCATGCTATGAAAAATATGAAAACAATTTCTATTCTCAAAGTCATTATTTACTCAGTAATAAATAATTTAAAATACAATTAAAATCTTGTAATTTTATTTTATTCATTTATTAATTTACAAGATGTATTTTTACAAAAAAAAAGTTAGTAAGGTTCATTTAAAATAATGTAATTTGCTTCATTATGTCTTAAATACATAATTTGGCATTTCTGTTTATACGAATGCACATACAAAGGAGAGAGATTATATTCCTAGATCATAGCAAAAACTAAAACAAAAGTGTTACATGCCATTCAAAGAACACGGTTTAAGTAAATCATTATATTTTAAGATTTGGATTATTTTAATAATACCACTTCCAATAATTCAAATAAAAAAAACTTTAAAATGTTCAAATTAAATTAACCTCCTTGATTTCAAATTTTCTTTTCTTCCCTTTGAGGAAAATCTCTCGCAGTTAATTCAGATATATTATAACTGTTATAATTATGGAAAAACACTTTTTCAAAAAACATTTTTCTATTATTATCTTTTATTATTAAGATATAAACTTGAAACTCATCTTACTTTACAATTTTCTCATAACGACCTTTCAAGCCTTTCGTATCAAAGTTTAACTCCAATCATTTTTAACTCCAATTTGCTAATAATCATTTTTTAATATTAGAATCACTTTTCTATAAAAACATTTACTTCAAAGAAATTGAAATTTTTACATAAAAATAGTCATTCAATTTTCAAATGCTACATAGATACAATGTGTGCTCATTTTCATTTAAAAAATACTCAAAAAGTTAAATACAAGTAAAAATGATCACAAAAACAAATTTAATTCCAAAAAAATCTTTGATTAGAGAAAGAATTATGCTTATTTTTCATAAATACATTTAAAAAAAGTAAATGCTCATAATTTATTTCACAATAAATATATATTTTTCTTACTCTATTACTAACTTGATACAGCAAACTATATATACAGGACTCCAATATATTCTACAAAATAAAACAAAGCAGTTTATTTTGTACAAAATATTTAAAAACACATAAAATAGTGTTTAAGTGAAATTTTTCATTTTGCTAATTAATGAAATTACAAATTTTTGTGACTTTAAAACAAAAAAATAAGCCCTTCTAAATATTAAAATGTCCATAAAAAGATTATGCTTAAAATACAAAAAATAAAAGAATAAAAATGTTTTACGTAAATTTTAAAGGCATCTTGAATAATACAATGAATTAGCACGAATATTAAAAACTAAGCAAATAATGGTTTCATAGGAAAGAAATTAATATTTTAACTTATCCTTAGAATGATAATCATAGTGATAAGAATTATGGAAAAAACTTCAAAAATAAATAATGATGAAAAAGCTCAACAAATTTACCATGTTACATTTCCAATAAAAACATTTACACAAAATAACATCAAGAATGTTTCTCTAAAGAAGATATTTGTGAGAAAAAAATTATTTATTTCAAGACATTAGAGAAATTCTGGACAGCTTAAATTTCTGAAAATATAAAAACAAATAATTACCACTACAAAATCAGGAGCGCAAAAAAACCCCCTCTTAAACAGTCATTTGTTAACACAGATATCCTGAAGAGTAATGATTGATAATGGTCAATTTAATCAGAATGGTGCATTTAAGCCAAACAATGAATTTTATTGATTGCTCATTAATGCTGCACTCAGATGCAACTGGTCACAACCCTCATAAATTTGAACCTTGGTCAAGTGACAAGAATAATAACAGAAATTGAATCCTATTCTCCAAATTTCCACCAATGTGATGAAATAGAACCTAGCCAATGCGAGGAATTAAAGCTTCAGTAGATTTAACATGCATCAACCCCACTGCATGGTGACATAGGTCAATAGTAACCTGATACAGACAATATAAGTTAAACTTTACAAATCAATGACATTCCAAATTAACATTTATACCAATTTTAAAGCTATTCCATACCACTTATTTTTCATTTGTTAAAATGAATAAAGTAAGAAATTTAGTATTTTTTAAAACAAATCAAATGACTTAAATTTTAAGGCCCATTTTGATTTGCATAAGCATAAAAAAATATGCCTAATCCATTAAAGTAATCCATAGATCCAGAAACAGAACCTAAAAATTTTTATAGTTTAATTCTGGATGCAATTTTTAAAAAAATGAAACTAAATCTACAGCATATTAACATTTATTAAAAAAATCAGACCAGCAATAAGAAACACAACAAATTTATTACCTGCTGTAAGAGGTTGTTTTGCATACCAAATAGCAAGGCCATCCTCATACAGATCTTTAGTTTTCCCATAAACATGGAAATAAATCTGTAGTCCCCAATTCTTCCCCATCTGTGGCTAAAATTACATAAGAACAAAAATAAATAAAATAAAATAAAACATACCATTTAAATACCAGTTTGTATTGAAATTTTATGAAACACTAATTGGGCAATCAATAATTAACATTTTATAAATAAAACAGCAGTCATTTAGTAAAAATTTACAAGAGAAAACTAGATCTGATTTGAATCTTTTTACATCTATTTTAGGCTACCTATACATAGATCTATTAATTTTTCGACTTCAAAACCTAAATTATAACTCTTCAATAGTATAATGTACTAATTATTACACTTTACTACCTAAATCATAATTTAGACTAATTAAACCAGGATTCTCATTAACACTCAAATTTCACAAGTACAATTTCATTATTTTCAAATCATAAACTACATAACAGGTGCACACCAAAATTAAAATTTATAAAAAAAATTTTAATAGTCATTTAACATTCTGGTTAAAAATCAAATAAAGTCTACTGCAATTTAAAATATAAATGAAATATATACTACACAAGAATTTACATTTTTCTTGTTAAAAAACCTCACAAAATTTTACACATAGAAATACTTGTATACATATTGTTTTTCTTTCTCAAGAATAGTATTCCAAAATGTTGAACGTTAAAACAAGTATTAAAAACAATCATTTGTTAGGATACGGATAAATTACTAGATTAAAACTGAAGTAAATATTGTTTTGATTCAATTATAATCTTCAAAAACCTTGATTCCTTCAGTAAGCTTTAAGGGAAATTTAAAAAAGGCAAAAGAAAAAAAGAAAGAAGGAGAAGTATATTTTATTTCTAGATAGCTTTATCCACCACTACTTTTAGACTCGAGATGGCAACCTAGAGTTGTTTTTGTATCTTTCTATGTCCTCACATAAATAACATTTATTTTTTAAATAAAAAAAAAATCAAATTTCAACATTTAACACATGCAACTTCTATACATACCACATTATTCCAAATAGCTCCATTTCTGCTTTGTAAATCAAGTGTCAAACATATATCACATCATCAGGCTGTCCAAGAAGTCCCAAAATGGTATGGAAATCCCAGATGCTGCAAAATAAGATTAAATTATGAAATATATATATCAAATTTTATTTCTTCTGAAATGCCTGTTTTTTATTGCAATAGATAAATAACATGCACCTTCATAACTTGTCAAATGTTTAAACAGGGTTCATTCTAGATCTCAAAAATACAAGGTTATTTGATTAATAAAAGTCACTCTGTAAATAGACATAATTTGAATTCAGAAAGCACAAGACCTTAAGCCAGTTTCACTTGCATGTCATTAAAAAATATTGTGCACTTTTCATCATCATACACAAAAAAAAATTATACAAAAATTACAAAATTAAAGATAAATAAACTGAAATTAAAAATAAATAATTAATAGGAATTATTCTCTTTTTTTTTTTTTTTTTTTTATTTAAAACACCTTTAAAAGTATATTTAATCTGTATTTATAATGAGAAATACTTAAGAGATATATATAGAGTTGAATTGTAGATTGTGATCCCCGATTGAAAGTTATAAACAATAGGAAAACAAAGTGACTAACCATTACGAAAATTAGGAGTCTATTATTAGAAAATTTTAAAATTATCAAGCTAATATTCCAAAAGGCAGTGAGCAAAAGTACAAAAAAAGCTTTTCACAAACATGGCTTAGATGAAAGGGACCTAATAGGATGGTTCATATATCTAAAGAAAACAAGTAAAACATCTACAATTCATTGAAAAATATCAAAATAATATATTAAATTTTTTAGAAAAATGCTATACATCAAAAATGCAACATATTTAGCATAAAGAAACCACCAACACTTTAATGATCAAAGGATGAAGAATTAATTAACAAATATTTCAGGAAATAATTAAAACTATTGAATGTAGAGTGAAAATAGTTACAGTTCGAATTTGCATAGCAGCAGCAAGAACAGGTAATTTAATTTTTATAAAGTTAGCCAATCAAGTAAACATTGTTGAATATCATGATGAAATGGCTATTACACACTGAAAATCTAAGGGAACATTTAGGGAAAATAATTCAAGATAAAAACCAATGTTTTTAAAAACAATGTTTTTACATGGTGGCAAAGTTGATTACAAAAATTATTTAAATTTTAATTAAAACTTTGTAAAAACCTCATCTCTCTCGACTTTAAGATCACTCTCTATGCGAAATTCAGTTTATCTCCCATAGATGGCGCCAGGTTGCGACACAAATTACGTTTCTAAAAAAAATTATTGAAATATTAGTTAAAACTAGTCGCAAATGTCTAATTATTGCATTGTTAGGCGAATAAGAAAGATTTCCAAAGTTCCAGAGCTCTAGCTTAATGGGAAGTTGGTTCAGTTAACGATCGAAAATTTGATGACGCACACACACCAAGTGAAATTCAGAATAATCTATCTATATATATATAAGCGAAATACCACTGACTGACTCATCACGATATCTCTAAAACTATACAACCGATTGACTTGAAATTTGGTATAGTTACTCATTTTGCGATGTAGACGCTCACTAAGAACGGATTTTACGGAATTCTTATCCAAAATGTGATTTTCATCCGTTAATCTTTTCTTATCCATAAATTATGTCATTTTTGGCGACTTTATCGCCAAAAATGACATGACCGACGCCAAACGGAATTTATTTTTTTTTATATGTATTCTGTGCATTGCTACCAATTAAGTTTACTTGGCGGGATTTGCGCGTGCGAAATGGAAATAATTTAATATTGAGGCGCTGATGGTGGATTGGCAAGAGCGGGATTTTGAAAAATACTAAAATTTCGACTTCTTACGGAGTAGCACACACCCAAGACAATCCGCTGAATAGGATGCATTGTAGGTTAATCATATATAATGTAAATGTTGAGCCCCGAAATTCCTACATTTAGAGATTTTTCACCAAATATCTTCCACCGCCAAGCCGAAGCATTTCAATGACCTTGCATTGTGAATTTTATATAGCTATACTATGGTAACCCTAGCTGATTTCTGTCCGTTTTGCTGAGCAAACAATTATTTTTTATTGTTGTGGAACCTAAACGTAAGTTTCAAATTTATGAGAAAAGTATTTTATTATTAATAATGATTGATAAATTACATTTGTAAATCTAAACACTATCTTACTAAGTTATTGAAGTTGGCTTTTAACAAATGAATAATAAAGGTATGTTATTCATGTCACTGATAAAAAAAAAATAAGTAGCTGTCAAAATATTTATTTTGATGTATGCATTAACTGTAACCTAATGTAAATATTATGCAAACGTTTGTTTCTGTATTTTGGCAATTTTTAGCTTTTGGTTTCTCGGAAATAAAATTTTTTGATTTTTTAAAATAGCTGGATATTCTATCGTTTTCAAAATACAGAATTATTTTTAATGCTATGATTTTTTAAGAGATATTCTGTCTTATTCAATTGCAGTTCCAGATATGCTGCTAGCGTAGTAGAGTTATCCCTTTGCAAAAAAGGATAACGTAATACAGGTGACATTTTGCTAAAAAATTTTACTATACTTTATTTTTTGTTAGTATTTTTTGTTGAATTTTTAAATAATTTGATATTTAAAAATTAATTTCGGTTATATTTTTTAACTAGAGAAGTATTTCATTGTAGGTTAATACAAATTGATTTTTCATATTTACTTTTCAGTTATAATTTTTAATAATGGATGTTAAATATATTTGGATAGATGGAATACCTACTGCTTTCAAAGTTTTTAAAATTCTTGGCAACGGAGCAAGTTTTTCATCTCTATCTTTGCTGGTGTTTAGTGACATATCGATGGCGTATAAAATGAGAAATATTGTTTCTCACGTGTTTAACAACTGGGATCGATTTAAATGCTGCATTCAAATGTTATCTGGCGCCTCTTATAATACTAACGATTTATATTTTACCGAAATATGTAAACCAAACACGTATGGATCTATTTGCAAAATTATGGCGGCGGCAGAGCTATTTCCCTATCAATTCGAAGTGTATCAAGGTGGCTGCCTTATAGCTTCTGTTGGGGAAACAATTCAGGGGGGGGGAATATTACGTTTTACGGGAAACTGTAATAGTGGTCATTTTGATATTTATATTTAAATAGTTTGATTGACAAATAGAAATAAAGTTTATCCTGGTTATGATAATGTGAAACAAAATGAAGAAAATGAGTCATCTTTAGTGTTTCAGCCTCAAGAAAAAGTGTCTGTGTTAGTTTCAAAGACTCAATCAATATCTAACATTGATGTTTCAAGTTCAAGTGAATCAATTATTAATGATGTAATATCTCTTCAACTAAGTAAAGGTAAAAAAAGAAGAAAAAGATTCACAAATTCAATTAGATATAAACAAGTAAAACAAGCTGCTACAAAATATACTCAAAGTCATCCTGAAGAACATAGCGCAGCTGTAAGAAAAAACTTTTCTAATAACCCCCATGTGAATCAGGCAGCTGTAATTAAATACAATGAAAAAAGATCAAAAGTTAAATTAGCGCCATGGACTTCCAAAAATTTGTCTGGTTTTAAGTATGAAATATATATTGACTATTCAAATGATAAAATTGTCAGTATCGGAAAACGTTTGCCCTGTTCGAGGTGCCGTGCTTTAAAATGGATAGAAGAACCTCCAGGAATGTGTTGCAGTGGTGGTCAAGTCCAGCTTCCTGCAATTAGATCCTACCCTGAACCTTTGCATGGTCTTCTTAGCCATAAGGATCAGCTTTCAGAACATTTTCTTTCTACAATTGGTAAGTATAATGGATGTTTTCAGATGACGTCATTCGGAGCAAAAGAATTGAAGGAAGGGAATTTTATGCCAACATTTAAAGTCCACGGGCCACCACAGGATAGGTAGCCACAGGATAGGTAGCCTATTGGCTGAGCCTCCTCAACAACCTTCTTTTCTTCAGCTTTACTTTCTCTGTGATGATGAACGTGAAAAACACATTCATTGTGGTATTTTCCCAGGTGTTAACTCAGAATTAGCCAAATACAAAAGGCGTTACAGGAACATAACAGGTATATTCACGATTTCAAAGCTGCTGTTGATTCAGTTCCTAAAGACCAAAAGGAGTTCAAGGTTATAATTAATGTCGATAAAAAACCATCTGGAGAACACAAAGGTCGTTTCAATGCTCCAATTTTCTTGATATTTTATGTATAGGTTCCAAAATATAATATTATCGTCTGCTCAGCGAAGCGGGCGGGTATCAGCTAGTCTATATATATATAAGCGAAATACCACTGACTGACTCATCACGATATCTCTAAGACTATACAACCGATTGACTTGAAATTTGGTACAGTTACTCATTTTGCAATGTAGACGCTCACTAAGAATGGATTTTATGGAATTCTTAACCAAAATGTAGTTATCATCGGTTAATCTTTTCTTACCCATCGGTTATGTCATTTTGGCGACTTTATCGCCAAAAATTACATGACCAACGCCAAACGGAATATATTTTTAAAACGTTTTTCTGAATTTCACTTGGTGTGTGGGTGTGTGGGTGTGTGTGTGTGTGTCATCAAATTTTCGATCGTTAATTTAACCAACTTCCCATCAAGCTAGAGCTTTGAAATTTTGGGAATCGTTCGTACTCGCCTATCAATGCAATATTTAGACATTTGCGACAATTTTAACTAATATTTTCTTTAATAATGCAGTTTAGCCCAAACACTTGGCGCGATTTCAAAAATTGGCACCAAACTTGGCGATTGTTTTTTTTTGTTTGTTTTTTTTTGCTGAGCGTTAAATCCGTGAAACGGAACAGGGTAGCCACATTTGGCAAAATACTGCCAAATAATTCTTGTCGCCAAGGATAAACCTTTCCTGAATTCTGGTTCCCATTTTTTTTAATAGAATGACTTACAAACTTTCAAATGCATGTTTTGATTTTATGAGTATTATGAATTTCTTAATATGCTCACAAATGTATCTTTTTAAGTAAATTTTAAAGTTAAAAATAACTAACAGTTTTAACTAATATTTCAATAATTTTCTTTAATAAACTTTGCTACCATATAAAAACGTTATTTTTAAAAACGTTGGTTTTTATATCGAATTATTTTATATGTATACTATGTATCGCTACCAATTAAGTTTACTTGCAAGATTTGCGCGTGCGAAATGGAAAAATATCAAATAATTTAATACTGAAGCGCTGATGGAGGATTGGCAAGATTTTGGAGAAGAGGCTCTTTTTTGCGAAATATCACCAAATATCTTCCACCGCCAAGTCGAAGCATTTCAATGACCTTGCATTGTGAATTTTAAAAAGCTATACTACGGTAACCCCAGCTGATTTCACTCGCCAGCTGATTTCGGTTTTGCTGAGCAAACGATAATTTTTTATTGTTGTGGAACCTAGACGTAAGTTTTAAATTTATGAGAAAAGTATTTTATTATTAATAATAATTGATAAACTACATTTGTAAATCTAAACGCAATGTAACGAAAATATTGAAGTTGGCTTTTAACAAATGAATAATAACGGTATGTTATTCATGTCATTAATAAAAAAAATAAGTAGCTATCAAAATATTTATTTTGATGTACGCATTAATTGTAACCTAATGTAAATATCATGCAAAAGTTTTGTTTCTGTATTTTGGCAATTTTTAGCTTTTGTTTTCTAGGAAATAAACGTTTTTCATTTTTTAAAATGGCTGGATATTTTATTGTTTTCAGAATGCAGAATTATTTTTAATGCTATGATTTTTAAGAGCTATTCTGTCTATTCAATTGCAGTTCCAGATATGCTGCTACCGTAAGAGTTATCCTTTTGCAAAAAGGATCACGTAATACGGGTGAATTTTTGCTAAAAAATTTTATTATACTTCCTTCTTTTGTTAGTATTTTTTGTTGAATTTTAAAATAATTTGATTTCAAAAAGTTAATTTCGGTTATATTTTTTAACTTGAAAAGTATTTCATTGTAGGTTAATAAAAATTGATTTTTCATATTTACTTTTCAGTTATAGTTCTTAATAATGGATGTTGAATATATTTGGATCGATGGAATACCTACTCCTTTCAAAGTTTTTAAAATTTTTGGCGACGGAGCATGTTTATTTTCGTCTCTGTCTTTGCTGATGTTCGGTGACATATCGATGGCGTATAAAATGAGAAATATTATTGTTTCTCACGTGTTTGACAACTGGGATCGGTTTAAATGCTACACTCAAATGCTATCTGGCGCTCCTTATAATAGTAGCGATTTATATTTTACCGAAATGTGTAAACCAAACACGTAAGGATCTATTTGCGAAATTATGGCGGAGGCAGAGCTATTTCCCTATCTGTTTGAAGTGTATCAAGGTGGCTGCCTTATAGCTTCTGTTGGTGAAGCAATTCAGGGGGAAAAAAGATTACGTTTTACGGGAAACTGTATTAGTGGTCATTTTGATGTTTATATTTAAAAAATGGATTAACAAATAGAAGTAAAGTTAATTCTGGTGATGATAATGTGAAACAAAATGAAGAAAATGTGTCATCTTTTGTGTTTCAGCCTCAAGAAAATGTGTCATCTTTTGTGTTTCAGCCTCAAGAAAATGTGTCTGTGTTAGTTTCAAAGACTCAATCAATATCTAACATTGATTTTTTAAGTTCAAGTGAATCAATTATTAATGATGTAATATCTCTTCAACTAAATAAAGGTAAAAAAAGAAGAAAAAGATTCTCAAATTCAATTAGATATAAACAAGTAAGACAAGCTGCTACAAAATATACTCAAAGTCATCCTGAAGAACATACAGCAGCTGTAAGAAAATACTTTTCTAATAACCCCCATGTGAATCAGGCAGCTGTAATTAAATACAATGAAAAAAGATCAAAAGTTAAATTAACGCCAAGGACTTCCAAAAATTTGTCTGGTTTTAATTATAAAAAAGATATTGACTATTCAAATGATAAAATTGTCAGTATCGGAAAACGTTTGCCCTGTTCAAGATGCCGTGCTTTAAAATGGATAGAAGAACCTCCAGGAATGTGCTGCAGTGGTGGTCAAGTCCAGCTTCCTGCTATTAGATCCTACCCTGAACCTTTGAATAGTCTTCTTAACCATTAGGATCAACTTTCAGAACATTTTCTTTCTACAATTCGTAAGTATAATGAATATTTTCAGATGACGTCATTCGGAGCAAAAAAATTGTAGGAGGGAAATTTTATGCCAACATTTAAACAGGGGCAGGTATACCACAGGATAAGTAGCCTTTTGGCTGAGCCTCCTCAACAACCTTCTTTTCTTCAGCTATACTTTCTCTTTGATGATGAACGTGAACAAAACATTCGTTGCGGTATTTTCCCAGGTGTTAAGCCAGAATTAGTTAGCCAATTACAAAAGGCGCTACATGAACATAACAGGTATATTTGCGATTTCAAAGCTGCTGTTTATTCAGTTCCTAAAGACCAAAAAGAGTTCAATTATAAGGTTATAATTAATGCCGATAAAAAACCATCTGGAGAACACAAAGGTCATTTCAATGCTCCTCAAAATAAAGAAGTATCTGTCCTTATTGTGGGTCAGGATTTCGAAAAAAGAGATATTCTATACAGCAGATACAGTAAATTGGTACGAATTAGTGAAACCCATCGAGCTTACGATGCTCTTCAGTACCTTTTGATTTTTTTTTCGTGGGGAAGATGGTCATTGTATAAATATTTCAAAACTTGATAGCAATACTAAGGCTCCTATCAGTAAGACTGTCTCTGCTTCTGAGTTCTTCAGCTATAGGTTGATGGAGCGTGTTGGGGAAATCAATTATCTATTGCCCTTTCGTCAACTGTTTAATCAGTTTTTGGTCGACATATATGCAAAAATAGAAACTGAAAGGCTTGAATGGATTCGTAACAATCAGAAAAATTTTAGGAGTGAGGAATATGTCCACTTAAAAGAAGCTATGGCAAAAAAAGATACACAGTCTTCAGAAATAGGTAAAATGGTTGTGTTGCCATCTTCGTTTACTGGAGGACCTCGCTACTTGCATGAACGAACTCAAGACGCTATGACAAACAAAGTGACATGGCGCACGTACTCAGAGAAACAAAAATTATAGTATGGGACGAATGTACTATGGCCTACAAGAAAGGAATTGAAGCTCTCAACCGGATACTACAAGACATCAGAGGAAGTAATCGACTAATGGGTGGTTTTACTGTTCTTTTAGCTGGTGACTTTAGACAAACTTTACCTGTCGTACCACGAGGGACACGCTCAGATGAAATTAAAGCCGGTTTGAAATCTTCAATTTTATGGCCTCATATAAAAGTCTTATCCTTGAAAGTTAATATGAGGATCTCTCTTCAAAACGACTTGAGCGCGAAAGAATTTTCTAACTATTAATTGACATAGGTAACGAAAATATTACAGAGCAAGAAGAAAAAATAACTATTCCGAATAACCTATGAGATAATGTGGGAGATTTGATTACTTTGACTGATAGAATATACGGAAATATTGAATATGGCACACTAGATAGCTTATCGTGGTTGAAAGAAAGAGCAATTTTGACTCCAACAAATGAATCAACCGATAAAATTAACGATTTTATCCTAGAGAAACTGACAACTGAACATATTAAGTATGAGTCATTCATAGAGATAGAAGTTACTGTCCATTATCCTGTGGAGTTTCTGCACACACTCAATCCACCAGGCATACCGCCTCATATTCTTTATCTAAAGACTGGTACACCAATAATGTTCTTGCGTAATTTAAATACTCCTAAATTATGTAACGGCACCAGTTTTTTCTTAGAGTTTTCAAATTGAAAACTCCAAGAAAAAACGTTATAGAAGCGACTATTTTTACAGGAAAGTATGAGGGTGAAAATGTATTCATTTCTAGAATACCACTAATTCCATCAGATTATCATTTTGAATTTAAGCGTTTGCAATTTCCAGTTAGAGTTTGCTTTGCGATGATTATCAATAAAGCCCAAGGGCAGAGTTTAAAATTAGGTGGTGTCAATTTATAAAATAAGTGAAAATCTAATCATCCTTCAACCAGAAAAACGAACGAAGAATGTTGTCTACAGAGAAGTTTTGGAAATGTAGGCATATTATTTCATATTTTTCTTATATTTAACTATTTCTAAAATTAGAATAAGATAAAATAATAATGAATGTAATAATTAAGATTAATAAATTGATATAATAAAGAATAAAATTGTAGTTTTCATTCTCAAAAATTGCCATGCACACAAAATAAAGACAATAGAAATGTAATACACAAAAAAAAAATTGATTCAATAGGTTTAAAAAATAAAATAAAATGTATAAAAATGTATTTATATTTTTATGTTGTCAATTTTTACATGGTTTAGGCCTACTGGGGACCCGCCATGTAGAATAATGGGAAAGCATCGCACTACACAGTACCTCATGGGTGATGCAGAATTCTGTTCAACGACAGATTTACTGACTAAATTACATTTTCATTTATAAATTATTAACTATTAAATACTTTTCTCATATATTTGAAAGTCGTGGATAACCATTATTACTGACAATCAATTTCTTAAAATTTTAAATTCAGATTATAATTATCGTTTAAAAATCGAAAACTTTCTTGATATCTTACGTATAGGTTCCAAAATATAATATTATCGTCTACCCAGCGAAGCGGGCGGGTATCAGCTAGTTCTATATAAAAACCAACGTTTTTAAAAACAACGTTTTTATATGGTGGCAAAGTTTATTAGAGAAAATTATTGAAATATTAGTTAAAACTGTTAGTTATTTTTAACTTTAAAATTTACTTAAAAAAAGACATTTGTGAGAGTATTAAAGAATTTATAATACTCATAAAATCAAAACATGCATTTGAAAGTTTGTAAGCCATTCTATTAAAAAAATAGAGACAGAATTCAGAAAAAATTGTGATAAGACATGGTTTCCAAATATTGGAAACTTTCTCTTTTCTTGCTCTCATGATTATTGACTAAAGTCAGGCCAGCCACTTACTATCTCGTAGATAGTAAAGGGGAGATAGTATCTCCCCTTTGTGAGTACAAAAGGTTTACGATACTCATGCTGCGTGAGGAGTGCCCGGTGCTCCCAGAGGGGGAAAGAAATTTTTTCCTCAATCCTAAAAGCGCCGAGAGGAAAGAATATTTTGACTTGATAAAATTATTGAAATATTAGTTAAAACTTGTCGCAAACGTCTAAATATTGCATTGTTAGGCGAGTATGAACGATTCCCAAAATTTCAAAGCTCTAGCTTGATGGGAAGTTGGTTAAATTAACGATCGAAAATTTGATGACACACACACACACTCACACACACCAAGTGAAATTCAGAAAAACGTTGTAAAATATGTCATAGACATTCCAAATATTGAACAGATGAAGAAAGTTAAAGCAAGAGAATGGAGCAAAATTTTGACCAATATAAAAAAAATTAATCTGCAGTGAAGTTTTGGCAGAAAAAATGAAAGTTCATTTATATCAAAGCTTACACAAGTATGCTTCAATACACTGATGTAAGAAATTAAGAGAATTTTCATATTTTATCTACAATCTCCAGAACTACTGGACAGATTTTAAATAAAATTTGGTATGAACATAGGTTGATGTAATGCAAACAAAATAAACATTCAACAGTTATAATAGACACACATGTTAGTGCATAAAACTCATGAGAGTTTGAAGGTCTGAAACAGCAGTTGCAGAATACACAAAAAAAATGGGTTAATGGGGGTATGGTCCCCTCTTACAGCTATACATGCCTTGCAGAGTGATGAAATACTGAAAATAAGGCAGTTTATAAGTGCCTGTGGCAATTGGTCCCACTCATTCACCAAAGCTGTTTTCAGTTCCTGGATAGTTCTCGGAGGGGGTTGCGAGTTGCAATTGCCCTCAACAGAGCGTCCCTGACATACTCTACAGGTTTGAGGTCTGCAGACCTGGCTGGCCAATCAATCCGGCGAATATCCTCACTCTCGAGAAATTCGTCGACCAGAAGAGCTCTGTGTGTCCTCGCGTTATCGTCCTTTAAGATGAACTCGGGGCCCACTGCACCCTGGAAAATGCAAACATAGGGCTCCAAGACGTGAAGAGGTGTGTGGCCATCCAACATGATGCCTGCCCAGAACATTACACCGCCATAATTGTCGATTTCAAGGACATTGGAGGGTAGGTAGCTGATCCCTGACTCTCTCCATATGAAAGTATGGCGATAATCTGTGTTTAGGCTAAAACGGGACTCGTCGGTGAACAGAACGGTCGCCCATTGCTCCATACTCCAATCACTATGCTGCCTGCACCATGCTAATCGGACTCTCCTATTCGTGGACGTGAGCGGGACGTAAACAGCCGGTCTTCTGGCAAGCAACCCTCTCTCATTCAGTCTTTTGGAAACAGTCATCCTTGTTACATGGGTTCCTATGGCTGCATACAGGTCCCGAGAGAGCTGAGAAGCGGTAGCCCCTCTGTTACGCCTCGCTAAAATTGATAAATGGTGATCTTTTCTGGCCGTCGAGGCTCTTGGGCGACCGTGCCCAGGCTTTCTCTCGATGGATCCAGTATCCTGGAACTGTTTCCATAGTTTACACACGACGCTCGACGTAAAATTAAGCTCTCTGCATATCTGGACTTGCGACTGGCCTGCCTCTAGCCTCTCCACAATTCGCCACCTCGTTCCATCATCTAAACGTTGGTGGTTACTCAGTTTTACTGTTCCGATGTGAATTAAACCGATAGCTGCAAGATTATACCAAGATATTCGCCGAGGTGTGCTTGCGAAAGTAATTCGTCTTACCGTCCACGCGCTTATAAAGGAATTTGTGAGTCCATTGAGCTATCTTCCCGGTAATTCCAATTTGTAGACATTTATATAAAAGACCATCTATATAAACCAAGCCATGAGCTCCCTTTATATCCAGGCTAATCCCCCCACACATTTTTTTTTCGTTTGGTGTCTAAAATAGCTTTATTAACGAGGTATGTGGCAGTTCTACTGTCTTTAAATGGTACAAAGCCGTAATGATGAGAGTGAAGTTTTCGTTCTATTGTCAGAAAATAAGATATGCGTCCAGTCAAGATTCCTTCAAATGTTATAGGAAATACGGAAGTTAAAGCTACTGGTCTGTAGGATGAAATTTTAGTTTTGTCTTCGCCCGGTTTCGGAATTGGTACAATAATTGCATGTTTCCATGAATGCGGTACAATGAAATTCTGAAATAAATGCTGAAAATAGTTTAGTACAGCAGTTCAGTGGCTATTGTTCAATTTCTTTAGTAAAATTTCATTTATCTGATCTGCTCCTGGGGTAGTACTTTTAGCATAATTTATGGTTCTGTTTAATTCAGAAAAATGGAGATGTTTATTAAGAAGGTCGTTTTTTTTATTGAGAAAATCTAGGGGAAGTGGTTCATGAGAGCCGTTAATGGATGCAAATTAGTTTGCAAAAAGTTGAGGTTGGGTTACATATTTATTATGATAATGGAGGAGATTTAATGTTGATTCTGCATTCTTGTTCGTTGTAAGTTTCCTGAGAAGGTTATAGATTTTAGGATTAGACACTTTATTACATATTTCACCCCATAACCTTGCTTTCTCTTGTTTAATACGATATCTCAGTTTGCTCGAATACTACTTATATTTTTATCCACAATTGTGGGGAAATGTCGTTTATAGCCTTTTTGCGGAAATTTTTTTTGACTCTGTATAAATTATTGTAGGTTCTGTTCAACCAAGGAGGAAAGGACTTATAGGGTAATCACATTTCTTTGGTGTTATTTAGAATTATTTCTGAGATTGTATCAGTGAGGGTATCTATTTTGTTTTCTGGGTTTTACCAATGATGATTGTACTTGTTTCTTTGTTAAGTGCCAATTCTCACTTTCATTGCTAAGTGAGATTCGCTTAATCTGAAGTTGTAGAAATATTTCCGTAATTATGAAATAGTGATCGCTTCGAAAGAGCATTTCGATACATAAGTATTAGTGTTTCCGAATAAGTTTGCAGAGCAGAGGGTGAGATCAATCAGAGTAGCTCAGCTTATATTATCTCTATGTGTTAGGGTAGTAGTGTTGAGAAGGATAAAATTGGTACCTTTAATTAACCATTTTACAAAATTTGTACTATAAGGCGAAATATGGTCCAAACCCCACATCAGGAGATGCAGTTAAAGGTCTCCAAAAATTAAGATTGGATCTATTAAGGATTCCAAGTAGGATTTGTTTAATGAGATATTGAGTTTCCGTGGAGTATATAAGTTTATTACGTAAAAGGATATATTCTTAATATATATTTGTATAACTAGCATTTCAATGTCTGGCTTTTGTACTATTGGAGAAGGGATTTGACGAGCAGAAATGGTTGCAGGAACTGCTATTAGTAATCCTCCTCCTGGTCTGTCTTGCCTGAAAATTACTTTCCCTGGAAGGTGAAATTTGTCGCCAGGTTTCAAAAATGTTTCCTGGAAGATCCAAACGTCAGTTTTCCTGAAGGGAGGAATATGGAACCAAATAGTTTTGTTTTTAACGCTTCTACAATTCCATTGCAGAAAAAACATTAAAAAAAGAAAGAAAAGAAAGAAAAGGGAAAAGGCTATATGCAAAAATTCTCTCCTGCCCTATAGGATTGAAATTTTTTTTTTTTTTTCTAATTCATGGAGAATTTGTCCACATAAAAAATAAATATTATGAACTTTATTTAAACGGATCAACCAATATAAATTTCGTTTGATGCCTTCTGCAGGTCATTGGATGCACCCGGAAAAGGGACGCAAAAGTTCTGATGCATTTTATTTCAGGACTTTTACCGACTGGAGTCATGGATTTGATTTCAAACATATTGTACTGTTGCACAACCATCGTTTCCATCATTTTTTGGACATTTTTCATGATAACTATTGTTTGATTTTCTAAAGCCACCTGGAAAGATGTAACAATGCTTTCTAACTTCTGAATATTTTAGTCTGGTGGGTTTGCTCTTAAAGTTTTCGAATAGCTATCTGAAGTTTTTTTCCTGGTACTTCCTCCTTGCCTCTCCTAAGGTTAAATGATTCGTGCACTTATTTTGCATTATTTGCTTTTCTTTAATAAAAACAGGACATAAATAGGAATTAGAGGGATGGTCTCGTTTGCAGTTAGTGCATGTAACGGAAGTGGTGCAAGAGCCAGAGTGCGTTATTCCACAACTAACATAAATGATAGGGTTTTGACAAACTCGAGAGGTGTGATAAGAACTGAAACATCTATCTCATTGTCTGGGTTTATCAATAAAAATTTCGATACGATGGTTAATAAACCAAAGTTTGATATTTTCAGGTAAATCATTACCATAGAGGCTGATTAGTACCGGGGAAAACTCCTAATTGCTTCCACTTTTCAAAAAGCGTCGCATTTCCTCTATTTCAATATTATTTGTAATCTGAATTTCTGTGGCCAAATCTGTCAATGGTACATTAGTTGGTATTACATAAATTAGGAATCAAGAAGTGAATCCTTCCCAAACGATAGTGGACTTCACAGGTATGTTTAATATTTGTTCTATTGCGAGGATTTGTGCTTCGCATACAATATCATATGTACCTAATTTTATTTTACTTTTTCGTGTGAAAGACATATTTGAAATTTTTTCATATCTAGGAATTTTCCCTTTTATCTCAGCATGTAGGTATTGTGGATTTGATTTTGGAATAGGAGATTACTTTTGTTTATTTTCCCTAAAAACTGTAAATTCAGCTGTTTTTCTATTTCCCGCCCTTATTATGAGTTCTTGGTCCTTTTTAGGGCTCCGAAAGTATCTAGAATTATCTATCACGGCATTCATTGGGGATAATAATCGTCCAAATTCCTCTCTCTGAATGTGAAGTGACTCAGCTTGAGTAGCCTCCAGATGTTTGAAATAGTATTGAAATTGGTTGACTTTCCAAAATCCAAAGAAAAAAAAGATATATACAAAAACACTTTCTTCTTACCCTGTGCTGGAGAGAGGAAAAATGAGTAAAAAAATATAGTTAAGAGATAAATTCTCTTCCTAATTTCTTCAGTTTCAGTTCCACCTCGCGAATTTGTTTTGGTTTGGATTTGTTCCACTTAATTGACCATCTGAGGGCATGAATTGCGTTGTTTTAAATGAACAGAAGGCGAAACACGTTGATTAATTCATTCAATTTCGAACTAAATAATGATATCAGTATAAAATAAAATTTAAGAGAAATATCTTTAAAATATTATTTTCTTGACATTAAATCAAAATATTAAGAGAAAAATAGCTTTTATATCTGTCTCTAATCATTGTTACCTTGACCTTGGAAGTTAGGAGATAATGGGTCATCTCAGGTATCGTCCTCGTCCCTTGACCGAGTTTCAAAATTACGAGGTCCGTCACTAATAGCCCCCGTGTTGCTTCTAGAGTGACGTTAATAAAACCAAACCAAAACCGAGGAGACTTTACAACAGGAGGCTGAAGATTTTTCGAAATGTTACGAAATTGCTATTCAAGTAGCTGATCAAGGAACATTTAAATGTGGCAGTCACCCAATAAAGTCAACTTTATTTACAATAACGTACAAAAGAGTCATAAACGTGAGCTCCGTGACTGGTGATGCCTCAAGCTCATCTGCGGTTTCGAGCCCTTATTTCACCAAAGACATACCATTCAGAATAATGAGACGCGTATGCTTTAAATGGAACAGAGATTCATGGCTGTTTCATGATGTGGAGAAGAGAGGTTGTTCAAGCACTGTGTCATCTTGGTCAGTTAATAAAGGATCAAAATAACGGGTCCATTACTCTCATGTAGCTTTAGAGGGGCGTTATTTCAAACCAATAAACCAACCTTGTCATGTTTTAAATATTTGAACTAGTGTCTTTGAAACTTTCTTCAAGAAGCCATTTCCCGTCTTGTGCTTGAATGTTTATTTCAGAGTTGATTCCTGATAAAAGTAACAAAATATGTTGTTCAAGCAAATCAAATATTTGATATATTTAGAATCAATTTAGCTTCTGCCCTGAAATTAAATAGAGCTATTCAGCTCTAATTAGACTTAAAATCTCTTGGATTTTATTAGTACAGTAATATCTTTCTCTCTTTTTTTCGTTAAGATCTTACCTTGGCATACAACTTATTAAATCCTATTCTTATTATACTACTTTGACAGTAACTTTAATTAGAAGTTAAAAAAGCTCAAAACCAAGTCCTTCAGGATGATATTCTTTTCTCTGCATCTCAGCTTTAATTCTGGTGATTTCAGATAAGCTTTTGTAATTCAAAAAAGTATTTCTTTAGTGCGTTGATTTAGGAGGAGAATTTTTTTTTTTTTTTTTTTTTTTTTGGATCCTAAATAAATTTAAAAGACTTATTCATTTAATCGATGGAAAGTCATTTCATCGTAATCGTTACTCATTCCCAACTTCTCTTTTTGACATGCGTCTGGGGACAGGATGATCTTAAGAGAGTAGGGATTTTTATAATAGGGGAAAAAGGGATTTGGCGTAGATCTGAGCTCAACACTGAAACGGATAGGAAGAATCCGAGATCGCTCTGTAC
>BMAW01070556.1:458008-490646 GCA_019974015.1 Nephila pilipes | reverse complement strand
GAAACGGATAGGAAGAATCCGAGATCGCTCTGTACAATTGGGCAGCAATAATGCTATTGTTTAAATATCGAAGGAAAGGAATAACATTTGACATTTCTTGATGCAACAAGACTTTCATCAGTTTTTAAAGAAGTTTAAGGAAATCACAATTCTCTAATTACATGCTTTTTGAATTATTTAGTTTTTAAATTGTATCGTTAGTTTATGAAATTTGTAATAGTTTTCATTTTTATTAATTAAAAAACATTTTTTAACCTTTCCTAAAGTTGGATTGCAGCTTAATTTTTTGGAATGATTGTTTTAATTACCATACGAAATCGGCGAGGGAAAGAAAAAAAGATATGCATATAAATTCATTATAAAAAAAAAAAAAAAAGAGTATGTATTATAATTTCATTGTTTTTATAAGGGAAAACGATTTTAAAATAAGTAAAAAGCACTTCATGAAAGTTATAGCTATAATTTTTTTACTGCTTAAAAAATAAATTTCATATTTATAATAAAAAAATTTCATATCCTTCCCCCTTTTTTTTACATTGCAGTCAGGTTGCATGCGAAATTTAACTTTCCTGCATTTATAATTTTTTTATGAAGGAAACATGCTGCATGCAAGTACTTCTATATGTTGTGCACTAATGATTGTAATATTCATAATGTTGGTTCGAATCCCACAGTGTAATTGGCTTTACATTAAAATGAGATATTTTAAAGGAATCAAATTATCAGTGCTTGCTTGGAAAATCTGGCAAACTGAGATTTGAGTATCTGAAAACACAATGCAACTTTTGATTGTAAAAAAATAAATAAAACTGAATAATTTGTAATTAATATTTTGTATAACTTCCCCACAGCCATTTTTATAAATCAAGTCTTAGACAAGGGTAAATATAATCTATATTTTTTATTTTTTAATTAGTTATTTTACTTTCAATTTTGTATTTACTTTTAAAGTTATGGTAACTTGAAAGGCTTTCATGTATAGTTCATAAAAAATGTATTAGATATATATATATGTTTGTTCCATTCCATTAACTACTGTTAATTGTGTAATGTAATTGTATAGTTAAGAATCCCATGCACAAAATAAATTTTTTATTTCAAACAAAACTTGAATATATATACACACATAGAATTAAAAATTCCTCATCCCATACATTTTCACATTTGACAGTTCTTTGCCAAATATTGACATATATTACATGAGTATTATTTATTTGTGAATATAAATGTGTCATCTTTCAGCATTCTATATTCTCTTCGTTTATATAATTTCTATAGTAATTTTTAAAAATGTATTGCAATTAATGAAATAAAGATAAGTGTAAACGTTGGATGCTATTGGAGCTCTTAGGTCTTTAATCTCCTGTTAAAACGAATTGCTTCGGCCTGTTACTTGCACAAGAAATTACAAAATTAAGTTCACTATATAAAAAGGTATTGTTCGTTAAAATTAAAGAAGGGATTTAGACAGCCATTCACACATGAGAGAAATAATAACCCTTGAAATGAATGCAAGGTCAAAATGTAAATTAAAGGAAATTAACTAATGTATTTCTGGGGAAAATATACATTGAGATAAGTTAGTTGGTTCTATTTTTCATTACTCTAAAAAACTGGAAATTATAAATAATTTTTTCCATCAAGATACTGCTATAAATTATTATGTAATATTTCAGATGTAGAAAAAATTTATAGTTGCACTTCTAAAAATAAAGAAAACATTAAATAACTTCTAAAAGCAATGCATGTCAAATGTTATAAAAAGAAAACATTGTGTAAATTGGATTTGAAACTTATACTAACAAGTTTATTCAGAATTATTTTTATTCACAATTGTTTTCATTCGACTCAATTCCTATTTTTATGTATTTCAGAAGTATAGAAAGCTACATTAACTTAAATTTTTGAAACATTACTTACCTTACTCCTAATTTCACTATAGAAATATGTTTACAATTTGGTAGACCTCTTATAACTTAATATATGCATATAATTTAAGTCAAAAATTACTAAACACAGACTTGTAGCTAATTATGATCATGCAGTTTGAGACAAATAAAAAGCACTCGAAAATACAATAGAAAATTTTTTATTAAGTTTTTTTTGATGCTGACAAAACCATATGAAGATTATTTAAAATATTTGAATTACAATTGTATTTAAGTTAGAAGTAAACACAAACGAGTAAAAATTAATTATTCTTTGCCATAAAATAGAGCAATGTACATCAATACGTGTACTTAAATTATTTTACAGAAACTGAAATTTTTATGAATTACTTATTTAAGACTGCTTTTAGTGATACCATCAGAAATTTCTAATGATATTTAAGCTTCTCTACCACGTCAAGGTAGCAGCCACAGAGAAGTGAATACAGTTGAACCTCTACAAATGGATATCCTCGGGATAGGGAACAAAATCAACCATTGCTAAAATAAAATGAAGCTTTTGTTTATAAACCATTTGCAATACTTATAATTCATTTAACAAGTTTGAGCTATGTTTTGATAATTTTAATAGGCAAGCAGGTGATTGGAAACTTATGTTTGTTAGTTAATTCAAGTGAGAAATGTTTACTTTTTGCTTCATTCCTTGATGAAAACTTCAGACTTTTAAATTTATGCACATAACCAGCTTATTCTTTAAACAGTTATCCATTCACAAAAGGTCAACTGTATTCTTTTATTTTATTTATTTAAATTAACAATTACAAATGCCTTCTTGATTTTCTGGAATTTTATAAAGCATAAGGATCAAAAACAACCTACAATGAAAAAGATCATATATATATATATATTGCATATTAGCCAAAAATATAAATTAAAGAGCCATTTGATGCCTTCTAGTGGATCAGGAACTTTACATCAAAATTATCTATAACTACCTATAATTAAAAGGAACATTACATATATTGCACATGCTAAAAAATTAATACATAAGTATTAGATGGCTTCTATGATAGTTAATCGGGAATTCAATATTGCACTATGATCTATAACCCACAGTAAAAAAGAAACATATTGCACATATGCAGGAAAACCTAAAAACAAATTAACATTTAAACCAAACTCTTCCATAATTTACAATAACACTTTTCATTCTTGTTTGGTTTTTGCTGTCAAAATCAGACTCGATGATATGCTTTGGCACTCTTCTTGTGTTGGTTTCCTAAATGTAGTTGAGGCTTTCTGGGAAGTCTTCTTTTTTGTTGAGTCTTTATCTTTTTATTTGGGGGCTCCTTATTCAAATTTTTCGGTACAGCTTCTTGATTTGCTTGAGAGAGAAAATGTGATGAATCCGAAGCATTTTGTAGAAAACTTAAAACATTATCATAAAGTTCTGGTGATATTGTGTTTATCAGCTCCGTGCATTTCTTTTGAAATTCTTCCTTGGAAGTTGTCTTTCTTGTAGCTGTAGCCCTCAAATTATCCACAAGCGTTGCTTTTTCCAAAAATTTTCTATCTTCACAAATAACCATTTCTTCTTCATCTACTATAGGGGAATGTACAGAAAGTCCTTCTTCATTCTTTCGAATGCATAAACTAGTTAATTCTTGGCCAACTTTATGCCTTTTCCTCAGCTGAGCTATTTTCGACGATATTTTGCCTTTCTCCAAACAGATGAGTCGATCAAAAACTCTATCTCTAACAAATTTCATTAAATAAAATAACGCTCTATCAAGCCTTTTCACTTTTTTTCCAAGCAGATACACATATTTAATTGTCCGGTGCATGCTTTCAATGTGCATATTGGTATTTATTCCTAGCCACTTCCTATGACAATATGCCCATGCTTCGGTTCGTTTACAATATACATGTTCGAAATAATTCTTGAATGCTCTAAATTCATCTGTTTCGTTGAAAATTTTCAAAGCTTCTTGTAGCATTATGTAGAAAGCTTCTTCCTCAGTTTCCATTAACAGGCATCGAACAACCTTGTAAGCTTGGATCTGATTTTCTGGTTTTTTAATTAATTTTACAATACTTCTTCTCCAACTTCTGTCCACATGCCATGTACACAAAAGTCTTTTTTCGGGAACGCCAAAAACTGTCCTCCATGCATTAAGAAAAGATTCTGTGTCGTCCGTCATCATAACTTTTGGCGAAATGCTTACATGTTCTTTAATTGCTGCAAATGCTACTGACAAAGCTTTTGAATCTTGCCTATTGCTTAAAATAAAGGCTGCTGGAAACCCCTCTCTCTTATCATCTAAAACTAAAATTGTTGCCAAATCAAAACCATACGCATTCATCCCATGCGTGAAATCCAAACAAATGGTGTCGTTACCGTAAAAACTTAGCATCTCTCTTTGACATCTGTTCATTATGACGAGCAGAAAATCTTCACTTTTTAATCCAGGGTACAAAACTTCATCATAAGTATTCTGGTCCTTAAATAAAATAACCGGAGAATCTTCTCTTCCTTGTAAACTATGGACCCACTTGCCTACACTTAAGACATCGTTAGTATCCATAATACCTTCAGAGCTTATGCTGTATTCAGCTTTTAAATTCAGCAGATCCTTCCGCATTACCAAGTGGATCCTTTCTAATCTATCAATAAACGAATCTCGGATCCCATCCAAGATGATTTCAATTGGAATTTTCTTCTCCAGTTTTCTTGCTAATTCATCTTTTTCTTCTCTTGTTATTTGCATTCTTCCCAAATCTTTTCCATGTCCTAAATGAGTTTTTGTAAATTCCACATATACTTGGTTTTCATTGTCTTCACATACTTTCATCTTTGATGGACAGTTTCCGTTAATCTTGTTACTGCCAGCCATTTTAATAGTTCTCTTTTTATCACCCCTCGCATTATAAAAACCATTGCGATGACAATAAAAGTACGTTGTTTTTTTCATATCGTTAAACTTACTTCCAGTATTCTTTACGTACAAGGCAGTTGTTTGTTTTTCAACATCTTCTTTCCAGATCTTGAAAGCTTCATAAGTGTCGAATTTCTTAGTTTCCTTTTCTATAGCAATATTATGTGCCGATTCAACATGGTTCAACAAAGCCTTCATGGAAACTAATTCTTCGCTGCATACATTACATTTCATCTGTCTACATGTACTTACCTTATTTTCTACATTGTGTATTAGTCTTGCATGTCGTCGTAAGTTTGAAGCTGTGGAAAAAGACTTATCGCACAAGAAACAAGTATTATCCATGGTTGCAATACGGAGTAACTGATAACAGACAAAATACAAACACTAAATAATGTATATATTGAAAATAAGTTTTAATAATACCAAATACTCATGAATTAACAGAACTTCCTTTTCCACAACTGCAAGTACCTATCGAATTAAATATATTTTAAATTGATTAACGAGGTCAATGATTAGAAATATTAAAATCTAGAAAATTATTAATTTTCACAACATATACAAAAAAAAAAATTCAGAAAGGAAGAATATAATTTGTAAAAACACTCCCGAGTATTTTTCCTAAAATTTTAATAATGGAAACATCGGAAATAGAAATAACATGATTTTATACTCATTCAATGTTAGAAATTACATGATTTTATACTCATTCAATGTTAGAAATTACATGATTTTATACTCATTCAATTTTACGTATCAATTCAATTTTACGTAATCGTATATCAAAAATCTAACTTAATCGGAAATTGAAGAGAAAATCAGTTATTCTGCTTTTTAAAAAATGATAGAGGAAAATTTTATGAAAAGTTATTTCTTAGTATTTTTACAATATTTATGTAAAACAATTAACCAGTAATGAAAGAGAAATCACTTACCGCTACCTGAAAAAAAAAATGGTTCTTAAACCTGAAGGAAAACGTGGATTGTAAAAACCGCGCACTATATTTTTCCCCTTTTTCTCTCTTGGAAATTTTCCCTGTCCCTAACGATTCAAGCGCCACCTGGTGATTACGTGTTTTTTTAACATTAAGATCTTCCTTCTCCCAGACGCTTTACTCTTTTTGTAATGTTTACGGAAACTCTCTTGTGTTGGTATTTCAAAGGAACCTAGTAGTAGTTTGTTTTCGAATCGATTCAGTGCGGACGGATGGATGCACCGAAAAATTTGATGCAGTTCGAATATTTCGTTTCAAAAAGGAAGAAATAGACTATCAGGTATTATACTTGATGCTTCACTGTTTTTGTATGGCGCTTATTCGATCTTACAAATATTATTTGTTTTTGAAATTATTACTTTGTTTTGGAATATATATATACATTATAAAAAATTTAAAAATGTATTTTTTTATGAAATTGTAAAATTTATTAAATTGCTGTTGGTTTAATTTTGGGTATAAATAAAATCATGCAAAGTTCTTTTGCTATCATGAATTGCATTACAATTTTTAATTTTTACTTCAGAGTCTACTGTCATTTATGTTTATCCGTAACACAATGTATAATTTAAAAATCTGATGTGATAGAAAATTATTTATACTTAAATGTGACATAAACATCTGATTAACATATTTAGAAGAAAGGGTATTTGTGGAAATAAGAAAAATATCAAATGAGTGTGCTCCATTTGCAAACCAATCTAAAAATAGTTCAAAGAATAAATTTTCTCTTGAGATCATCACATAAATTTATGCTTTAAAGTTTTCTTAAAATTATGTTTTATATTACTGCAGGGAATCTTTCTGTAATAAAATGTGCCTGCAAGAAATGATTTTAAAACAATGAATTTGCTATCACAAACTATTTTAAATGAGTTAGATTTTGCTTTGGTTTATTTAAAATAGTTATTTAATGTTCAGTTAGTGTAAAGCCTCTAATTTATTATTAAAAATTTGTGAGTTAAAATTTGTTAACACAGAATTTGGATGTTTGATGAAGGTATTCCTAGAGAAAGTACAAAGTCAGCTTATAAAACAGTAGTATATATTCCAAAAGGAATTGAATATGTGACAGTTTTGGGTATAACTTGAAACTGTAGTTCTGTGTAGCTCTCTCAGAGGCTTATCTTCTTTAGGTAAGTACAGGCATCATGATCTCATGGCACCCTAGTGATTTTTACCTTTCGGATGGGGTTTTCTATCTTTGTTAAACATGGTTGATGGATCCCTGGGATAACCTAGCAACCTTTTACTATTTTTAGACTCTTCTTGTCAACCAACTTTTTTTTCTTCAAACATATAGATCACTGTTACATATTGTTGGGAGCTGTATAGCCATATCTGGCTTTTGTATTATTAACTTCCACTATCACATCAGTTTTGTGTAGAAACCTTTGTTGGTATGTAATAATGAAAACTTATTCAAGAATTGAAAAAAAGAAATTCAAATCAATGTTTTCAAAAAGCTTTTACATCAACTTCTATTCTAACTGGGAAATGTTTCTTCTAAAACAGTTTTAAGAGTGTTCAGAAAATGTCTTAATGGTCATATAACTAAAAGAAGCTCTTTCATTTGCAAAGTAATGATTATGGAAAGATATTTATTTAAAAGAAACTGTATTATTAAAACTGAAGACCTTTGAAGGCAATTAATGTTAATTTATAGATGTTAATCTGTTTTTTGGGAGTTACGAGATATCTTAATATTTAATGAACTGTACGGAATGCTTTATTGATTTCCAATAATGTAATGTCTCCATTGTTGGAAATTGGTGGAACATCTAATAAGAGACATTGTTGATATTACCCTAATTTGAAATTGCCTTACAAAACCATTAGCTTGATGATAATCCTAAATTGAATCCTTATTATAAAGAAGAGTTCAATATTTTTATGAGACTGTATGCTGTCAGGAGGCTTGAAAAAATTAAATTTTAGGTCCTGGATTTTGTCAGTTTGACTTTTTATAATTGGTAGTTTGTTAAATATTTTATGAATTTATGAATATTTTTTAGGATGTGATTTTGAATTATGTTAAAAGTATCCAAAAATGTTAGTCTGTATGATAGGCAAATTTTTTCAATAAATGAAAATAAGCTTTAGTTTCAAGTAAGATATAATAAATTTTAAATGTATATTTTTAAGCATTTTTATTAAATATTTGAAATTTGAAGAAGTAAGACTAAAGTTACTGAGTTGTTTTGTTTTTGAAATCCACTGAAATAAATTATTACCTTTATATGTGGTCTCATAGGAGTTATTTATGTATCTATAAATATACACGCACTATTCTCTCATGTTAAGAAGTTTCTGTCCATGCCTTCTTTTTACCTTTTTTGGTCAAATGTTTATATTCTGAGCAATAAGAGAAATTTCTTGATGGGAATTCATATATGAAATTTAGCATTTAGAACATTACTGGTGGTTTTTGTTTTGTTGTTTTTTGTCAAACCACGGTTTATCCTCTTAAGTATAATACTTCATTAAACATTATTGCTTTCTGAAAAAAAGTTTTCGATCTGAATATCATAAAGAAGCTATATCTCTTTCAAACTGCTGAACTAAGCTCAGTTTTATGTCATTTAATTGCTGAAAAACCAACTATGAAATATACCAAATTGCCTTTCTTTTTAATCTATGCATGTAAATTAATATTTAATTAAATACGTAAATAGAATATTTAATTGACACTTTAATATGAATTTGCATGAGTGTAAAATGTGTTTCAATAGAAATTTTTTCTTTATAGAAAGTTTTAATTGTATAGTTGTAAAATATTCACTTTATGTATTCAATGTATACTCGTTTTATAATTGCTTTCTAGAAAATGTATCTTTCATCATAATTATTTGAAGTTTATTTCCTTGCTAGATGAACTGACTACAATACATTGACTGTCAACATGTACCAACCAGTAACAATGCATTCAAAATTTCGATTTTACCTCATCCTAGTTGCTAGCAGTGGTATTATTTTCCTTATTTTGTACAAAACTCTAGCTAGTGAAGATCATGATTCTGAATCTCATTCTAAATATGTTCATACAAGTTCTCAAATGTCACACAGTAAATTACCTTCACGAAGTGGATCTTTGGTGAACATAAATGATCTACTTCCTGTAACACAATCTTTAAAACATTTGGAAAGACAGAAATTAAAAGAAGCTCAAGTTCATGCAAATATCAATAGAAATTTTGCTGGAAAGTTTGGTGGTGTTAAAAATATCATTGAAGATATAGGTAAAGATGAAATAGATATTGACCATCCTGCAAGATCAGTTAATGAACGTGTCAGCAAAGGAATTAGAACTCCTAGGCCAGAAGAAACTCTGCATATTGATAAGAAGTTTGTTCATCTGGATCTTAAGGGTGCTCCTCCCATTGTAAATTATTATAAGAAATTATTTCCTTTACTTCATTCACTAGGGGCAAATGGTATTCTCATTGAATATGAAGACATGTTTCCATTCCATGGCCCTTTGGAACAACTTTCTGCTCGAAATGCGTATACTAAAAATGAACTCAATGAGATTTTGTATCTTGCAAAGATGAATGAATTAGAAGTAATTCCCTTAATACAAACATTTGGTCATATGGAGTTTGTCTTAAAATTGCAAGCATATCAAGATCTTAGGGAAGTACCTGCCTACCCACAAGTGATTTGTCCTTCAAATAATGGTACACAAATTCTTCTTCGACAAGTAATTGATCAAGTGGTTGCTTTGCACCCACAAATAAAATGGCTTCATATTGGATCTGATGAGGTATATTACATTGGTGAATGTAGTCTGTGTCAGAAGAAAATGCGGAAGTATTTCATGGATGAGGAAGACCTTTTCATTTATCATGTGAAAAATATTGCTAAATATATTAAAGAAAAGTATAATATTCAACCCATAATGTGGGATGATATGTTTCGAATGGTTCCAGATGAGACAATAAAGAAATCAGAAATATGGAAGTATGTGGAATTGATGGCTTGGCAATATGGGCCTTATGTTGAACTTAAAATTCCTCCCGATGCATGGATAAAATATGGAAAATATTTCTCTGGAGTATGGGTTGCAAGTGCATATAAAGGTGCCACTGGTGCACATCAGTATTTAACTAATATATCTTATCATCTTGAAAATCATATTTCTTGGCTTAATGTATTAGCTAAGTATCAGAATGAAGTCTTTTTCAAAGGATTTGTTCTTACTGGTTGGCAGCGATATGATCATTTTGCTGTTCTTTGTGAACTTTTGCCGGTTGCAATTCCATCTCTTGCAGTTAATTTGTTATATCTGGACAGGCAAATAGTTGACAATACTTTATTTCAGAAAGCTAGAGACATTTTGATGTGTGATTCAAGATTAACTCTTTATACTAATTATAGCACTGAGGAAGCTTTATGTAATTATCCTGGAAGTAATGTTTTTAAAGGTGCTCAAAGACTTTCTCACTTAAATTACATGCTTCAAAAGTTTTTATCTAACAGTCATTTCGTTGGTTGGATGAGTGAATATAATGTCCAGATGCTGTTCTCTAGTCCTGCTCATGTTGAACTTGGCACTCAAAACTTGGAAGCACTTTCAACAAATGCTACTTTGTTGCATACTTTTATTCAAAATACCATGCCTGAAGTTTATGATAAACATACAATTGATGAATGGTTGATGACTTATGTAAAACCTGTGATGATTCAGATTGAAAAAATACGAACCAATGCTAATAACCTACTGAAATTTAGATCATGGCCTCGTCGACCTCTCAGTAAGTGATAGTTGTTGATTAAAATACTTATTGATAGATTTTTATTTATATTTATGTGATGTATGCTGTGGAAATATATTGAAGTTAAAACTATTTTCCTCCTTAAGTGTTGTGCAAATACTTTTTGCGGTATTAATTGTGCAGTCATTAACCATAATTTTACTTGGTATTTTTTAAAGTGGATTTTAATTATTGCATTTTGTTACTTTATTGTATATATCCACATTACGTTTTTTTTTTTGAAGATTTTCTTTTTGCGTATTTTTAAATATTTTATTTTCTCGTGATATTGTGTATTAACTAGTAATGTTAAAATTTAATAAGTTTTTAAATTACTAATAAATTTTAAAAAGGTTTTTAAGAAATATTTCTTTAGTGTATTATTTGCAAATATATTCCTATAGGTATAACTATGATAATATGATATCAATAATCTTATGTTTGAATTATTTTTTAGTTTTTCATTAATGTTGATTGCATTTTTCATTAGATATACTCGTAAATGGTTTATAAAGAATTGATAGTGTATAATTTATACGAGTATATATGAATATAAATAAATGAACTGAAACGCAATAATCTTTTGACATACTTATCTCTATGTACCTTATTTTCTGTTACAAGTTATGTTTGACTTTCTTATATTGGTTATTTCCATTTTTTTTTGTACTTGTTATACAAAAAGATTATATATGTATGTATTTTAAAATTTTTATTTACTTATAATTATAAGGACACTGTTGCAATGTGAAAATTAGCTGATATTTCTGAATAAAATTGAACAAAAATTGAGCACTGTAGATTATGAAGAATATGCAATTAAGTATATATTTGTTACTTATATGTGATGACACATTTTCATGTTAAATACATAAGTATTATTTTATCTAATTTTTTTTATATTAATAATTTGTACCTGATATTCTCTTCTCTCGAATGAATATTAATTTGAAGTATGAATGTAAAAAGTATTACTTTGATGAATTTGGTTTAATAATAAGGCTCATGAAACCTTTTGTCTTTTTTTTTTATATTTGCATACTGAAAATGTGAAACTAAATTTCCAGTCAAATTTTTTAACATACAGCATTTAGTTTACGTTTTGATTGTTCTTCCCTCTGACATTTATGTTATTTCTGAATACTTTAGAATTCTGCTTTGATTTTTTTTGAAAATCAAACTTAATAGGTATTAAAAAAAATTATGTTTTGTATGTTTCTTATAAATTTCTTTCCAAATTGTCTTTAAATAATTTTCAATATTCATTCTCTATAAAATTTGACTGAAATGAAATAAATTATCTGCTTATGAAGTTAGGTAAATGTTGCAATATTATAGTAATAATTGTAAGTTTTTATATTGCGTATAAATTCAAGTGAAATGTTTTCGTAGAAATATTCTATTTTGTGTGGTCCTTGTGAAAATCTTGGGACCCAAACATCTATGATTTTTGTCTAGTTATAGCATTATTGAACTTTTTTCATGTTAGCTTAATTTATTCTGTTTACCAGTATAAGTTTTGTAATAAATTAATATTCTTCTTATTATAGATTATTATTTCCTATTTATATTGATGTTAGACTTAATATATATATTGATGTATTTTTGCATCTGAATTAACAGTAGTTATTTGTGAATAATGTAACATATCTTTTGAAAAATGTTAATTTTCATTGAAAGTGTCTTTCGTAAGTCATCACATTGACATTAACACTCATGACTTTAGAGTATTTTGAATTAGAGTTGCATATCAGTTGCTTTTCTTGTAATTTTATCCTCTTTTTTATTGAGTTATTATTTTTGAGTTTATGTGAATTGAATTTATAAAGATATATAAGACACAATAATTGTTTGGAAGTACCAGATTCAAATAAAAGAAAAGGCTGTTTTTTTCATGATTGTTTATCTTCAAAATGTATGGAAACATAATCTGTATATAATGAACCATCATTGTGTTTGTCTTAATTATCATTCCGTTTTAAAATTTTATTTTTTAAAAACTGTCCTATACGCTTATTTTATCTACTGTAATTACTTGTATATTTTTATGAATTTAAAACCTTTTGATAGATCTTGCATTTGAATAGTTGCATCTAAAAATTGAAACAGGTCTTATAAGCTGAAAATTCTTAACAAATTACTTTAATACTTTATTGAAATATTTCAGATTATGAATTTATTAATCTAAACAACAATGAAATCAGTGGTGGTTATTGATATTTCTTAACTTTGTTCATATTAGGAATATTAGAATTGTCTTAATTTGAGTTTTTTCCCCCCTCCATATTGTTTGGTACATATTCTTTTCAAAGTTTTACATAAAAGTAATCCTATCTTTGTATATTGAAATTTGTTTTATGTAAAGTACCGTAAAATATGGTGTGAAAAGAAGATGAAAAATTTCTTTGATAAACAGGAATACTCTTGGAAGTTATATATTTTGCATCTTTAAAGCAAAATTTGGGGTGGTGCAATTTTTTTTTTACAAATATATTTGTAGATTTTTTTTTATAAAAAGGTAAAGAGGGAATTATCGGGATTCTACATGATGAATAAAAAAAAAAAAAAAATGTAAGTCTTAATTTGATAGTTTGATTATTCAGTTTTTAAGTTTTTCCTTTTCAAATTCAGTTATTGACTGAATTATTTTAACATTATGATGAAATATTAAGCCTCTAATGTAATGCTTTCATACATGAATTTTTCAAATTGTCATTTAGAGTTCTGTTGATTTCAGTAGATTTTATATCAAGAATTTGTACATCAGAAAGTAGTCTATTTAGACGTATAATTGTTATAATATAAGATAATTTTTGAGTACATTTCTTCATGAAAGATAGAAAATAAATATAAAAAAAGTGTATCAGGTATCTTATGTTATAGTGGAAAGTTAGTTTAGTAGTATATATGAACATTTTTTTATTCAATTTTACATTGCATTTTCATCTATGATCCTTAGTTATGCATGCATAACATTGATAGAAAAATGGGCTTAATAATAAAAGAAAACATTTTATATTTGTTATAATTATTCAAATATCTTTTTTATGATTTATTACAAAATATGAGTTGTAGTATTTTCTAATGAAACTGAATAGAAAATTTTTATATGAATGTTTCAAAATGATACACTTTACCATTTTTGTGTAAGCATAAATTATATGAAAAAAAAAAAGTCTCACTGAATATTAAAGGTATTCATCCTAACTTTTTTAGATGTATATTGGAAGTAATGTATTAAATTTCTATATGAAATTTGTTATATACCATATTTAGATGGACTATGAACATTTTCAAGTAACTGTTGCTAAGTTGAAAACCATAATCTGTTACAGTAACATCTGTTATGTTGAACACTTCTTCAATTTTTTTTTTTTTTTTAAAAAAAAAAAACTTTTCTGTTTGCTTATCTTTTAAAGTTTTATTATTTTGATTTTAGTATTTGTAATAAAATGTTTCAAGATTTTGTTTTGCCATTCATTATAAGTTGAGCGGTTGTTTTTCTTTTCAGAAAATTTTGTAAGGAAACTGTTTTTTTTTTTTTTTTTTTTAAAATTTTCCATAGTTGCAGAAATGTAAATTGGAATTAAATTTACAATGGTGATTATATTTTTAATACGATTTTAAAAGTGTTTTTTTTTTCTGTGTGATTTTTTAAAATAAGTTATCTTCATGAAATTTCTATGTATGAAACTATGCAATAGGCATTTGTTATGAATTTTCAACATAACTTTGTTGACTTAAATGTAATTTGTTTCATATATCATGCTTGTATTATGAAACATAAATGAGAAAATAGAACCTTATATATATACACGTACTGAAAGAATCCTCAAGCTTATGTTACTTATAAACTGTAAATTTGTAGTAATCATTGTTTAATATGCATTTTAACAGAATTTCAACCAAAGAAAGTGCAATTTTCTCTTTGTAGCTGTGATTTTGAGTTTGGGTTTGCATTTGTAGATATTCAAAATATAATTGCTTATTTTATCTTGGAAAAAAATGTTTTTATGAATCCTCATTTGTTAAGTTTATTATATTCTTATTAATGTATTTTTTTGCTGTTTTCTGTAAATTAATTTTCTGTGTGATATTAATTTTGGTTGAGTTAATTCTTCGACTAAATTAAGTTGGAAAAGTTTGGTGCAAATGTTGTATTTTTACTAGAATTTATTTTTATTTGTAAATAATTTGCTTTCTTTTTGTTTTAAAAAAGTACTTTAAAGTAAAAATTATATATTTTTTTCTATGAGTCTTTCAGTTGGTTGTAGTAAACATGTGATATCTGAAATAGTTTTCATTTTCTTGATAGTTTTTTTTTTTGGGGGGGGGGGGGGTTTTAACTGCAATGCATTTATATTTTTTTAAAAGACATTTCACTTTATCTTTATTTTGTAAAATATATATGGATATTTAAAATCTATATCTTTATAAATATTATAATCTCTCATATTAAATCTTGATAAATGTACTTAAGTGTCTTTTCTTGATAAAATATCTAGGTCTCAAATATTCTTTCTTTAAATTTTTTTGATTTTTTTGTCATTTTTCAATTAAGACCAGTTTTCATGAATATGAACAATTGCACTATTTTGAGTTGGGATCAAACACTGCATTCTTAATGGGATGAATATTACTGTGACCATTGTTCAGCTTTAAATTTTATTTGTGCAACTACTCTTTATGATCGTTTTTAGTGAAATCGAGTCACCACTTTCAAATTTCCTTTTGTTGAACAGTGATTCTATAAATGAAACTACCGCAAGAGCATATTTTGAAATAAATTTTAAGCCATATATTTGTATAGTTTTCATTTAGAATTTGAAAATAACATGAATCATGTTAACAGGTGTTCAGTTATTTACGATTTCAATAATAGAATTCGACATAAAAATAAGTGAAAATGGCCTTTTACACTTAGCCCATAAGAGTTAAATACACTAGCTGAACAATGTGAAATATGTTGTTTGGATTAAAATTTATATCTTCTGTTTTATGTGAAACACACAAAATTTGAAGATTGACACAATTCATTGAGATTTTTTGTTTTATCTGTTCTTCTAATTCATATTTATTGTAATATTGCTGAATGATTGTTGTTTTCACTTTAGAATTTTTATAAACTTTTATACATTGATACTTTTTTTATTTTATTTTGACTATATGTCATGAGACTTACGGTTGTGAAAATTACAGCATTCCACACGAGAAAGATGTGTTGTATAATTAAAAATATTTGGATATATATAATCGAATGTAAGTTATTTATAGGATCGATTTGTCCCATTTTGTTCCAATAATAGTTGCTTCTCTATGAGGATCTTATCAATTTCTGGAGATCGTGAATATTGCTCAATCTCCTTTTGAAAAAAGTAATCAATTTTGTCACTGATATAAAAAGTTTGTCACGATCGTCCTTCATTATTTAATTCTGCTGCCATCTTCCCTTCTAATTAAATGATCTATAATTATTAGGTTCCAATTGAAGATACGTAAGAGCAAGATAAAATATTTCATTATTCTGCGAAGAATAGGTAAGATCGCTCTCTCTCAAATTCCACTTAACTCGCCAATCCCATGTTATGATTTAAAAATGAAGTCTTAGTTTACCAAATCACTTGTTCTGATTCCAACAGTTCTCTCTAACAGTTGCTTCGTATCTTAGTACTTAAAGAATCGCTTTAATCCAAAAGGTTAATTACGATTTTTCAATCCAATTTGCTAATAACTGTCAGCCAGCCGTTATTTTCTATCTCCCTTTTTTTCCTTTCGAGTAATCCGTTTGTCACAATGTTATTAATGTACCAAAATTGTTCAACTTTAGACGTCATTATGAACAACATAAATCAATTGGACAATTACGAGGGATTAATGGAACAAGAAAAATTGAATGAGTTTAAGATGAGACAGAAAAAACAGTTTCCTAAACTAACACAAGAAAGTCAAGCGGTAGTGTGTGCAAGCTACGTTTTGTCAAGAGTTGAGAGCTAAACACTCGAAACCTTTTACTGAGTGTGAATTTATAAAGGAATGTCTAGCCAAAAGTGCAGAAATTGTTAGTTCAGGAAATGTGAAGGCTTTTTATATATAGGTAATATCTTTATCTCGAAATACAGTACCGGAAAGAGTTACTTATTTGGCCATTAATTTAAGGTTCCAAATAAAAGCAAAATCGTCTAGTTTCAAATCTTTTTCCTTTGCCTATGATGAGAGTACGAATATTGGGGTTACCTCAGTTATCTCTCTTTTTACTTGCATGCGAGACGGATTTCTTAATATTGTTGAGAAAATGTTAAAACTAGTACCGATTCATGACACTTGCACAGGACAAGATATATTTAACAATGTTTTTGCAAGAATACAATCTACCTCTGTCAAAATTAATTTCTGTTGATGGAGCTCCTTCGATGACCGGAAAAAACAGTAATTTCATTGTATTATTGCAGAAAAATCAAAGTGAAATTAATGATGAATCTTGGATTCATCATACACATTGCATTATGCGTCTAGTAGTATGTGTGGAGGTAATGAACATGAAATACGTTTTAACGCCTATAAAAAAATTATTAATTTCATGAAATCTCAAGATTTAATTTTGCGACAGTTCTTCAATCTAACACTGATTTTTACGAGTTTGTCACACTATACCGAGGAGGGGTATTTTGTCTATCCTGTTTTAAGGTTCTTAAACAATTCTGGGTTGTAAAAGAAGAAATATGCCTGTTCCTAATCAGTAAAAATCAAGATACAAGCCTGTTTTTTAACACAACATGGTTACAAGATTTATCATTTATGGTCGATATAACAAAACACGTAATATGATTTAAATTTATAACTGCAGGGAAAAGATTGCATCATTACTAACGTGTGTTCAAAGCATTCAAATATAAGCTTGTTAAGTGGAAAAAGCATTTAAAGAAAGAAAATTTAACGCACTTGACATGTAAAATCAACATTTAAGTGAAACCACTTCGTTTAAAAGATACACACACACAAAAAAAAAGTCATATAGAAATTTATTTCAAACAAGACTTGCAGGTTTTAAATTACTAGGAAATAAGTTTTCTTTTTTCCCAATTTATTTAATAGATATAGAATCAGATACAAACGGAAGTAACTGAATTAGAATATGATTTAGAATTATAGGTAAAATTCTGTGAAGCCGGCGTACGAATATTTTCCACAAATATTTACCTTGCCAGGTCTGAAACCCCCGAGAACTTGAATATGAGATAATTTGTATGTTAGAAGTACTTATCAATGTGATCATCATTTTCACTTATGAAAAGAATGTCTCTTATCATAGATCTATTGAATTTTCGATGATCGCCTATGGTCATTTTTGAAAGCTATTGCTGTAAACACAAAATTTCTCCCGAAGTAGAAAAGAAGTAGCAGAGATGAGATGTCAAGAGGGGGGAAAAATCGTTCTTGCATTCCCCCCCCCATACTTTCCGAAACAAATTTTTTCCTCTGAAAATTTTATTTCTGAGTTCGTCTCTTCCGGCCTACATAAACCTTGTTAATTTGGCCCATGTCGGCATTGGATTTGGATTCCCTTACTCTAGATATTAAGTGGGAATCCTTCTCCTCCTCCCCCCTTTTTTTATTTGAAAGCTATATTAAATAGTTTCAAAATATTACTTTTGATGAACTATTTTGCTACTATTCAAAATATTACCTTCACCTCGTTTTTCTAATATGTTAATTAACTCTTAGCTCTGATTTTCCACTATTGGCTTTGTGATGATATAGGTGAATTTGTTCGTCTTTCATTATAAGTTTGCTGTAGGCATTAGTGGTTGAATCCCTTTATCTTATTGATTCTCAAACTTTTCATTTGATGGCTGGTAATTATTATTTAACGTACCCCCCACGGTAAGATTTCCCGAAACAGCCAAATATTCAATGTGTGGTTTTGTGTTAGGGAATTTGATTGTGACTAAATAATGTTAAATTGCATTACATAATTTTAAAAAAAGATGCGTTTTTAAGTGAAAAAGGTAAACAATTTAAAATTGGTGCTAGAAAAAAAAAAATGTTTGTTTATAAAACAATATTATGATTTTGGTTTCGCTGTTCTCTCTCTCTGAAGAAATTGTCACTTTGTTACTGTCTATCAAAAAGAATTTGTGTTTCAGAATTTAATATGTTCTGGTAACAGGATTTATCTCGCGGAATGTGACGACTATGTAATGCAAATGACAGAAGTTATGGAAAAATCAAAGTAACGTCTAGGAAAATGTTATTTAATTTTTTTAATAAAAATAAATGCCATCATGACCTAATAAAAAATCATGAAAAAGCTTAATATGTTCCGTAAAAGCCCGACGGCTGTTAAACGCAACTGAACTTTCTAGAATAATATAAAATCGCTGGACGAAAATTTTGCGATTGCTTAGACCTTCAACATTTTGTATAGTGCGTTTTAGATTTAGTTAATTGTACTTCGTAAGCTTTTAAAAAAATTAAAGGAATTTCTTATGTATCTGATTAGTTTCTTAGAAACAAGCAAACGTGAAATAGTTGGTCTTTTTTTTTTTTTTACCATGAAGCACCCATTTTTTTTTAAAGTCAACATCATAATTTTTTTTTTTAACTCGAAAAAAAAAAAAAAAAAACTAAATATTGTAGACTTACGTGAAATTATAAAAATTCTTTTCATTTTTTTCTTTGAGATTGTTGTGATAGGTAATATGTCACATAAATTTACAAACATTTCCAACAATTTTTTTTCTAAAAAGTTTGAAGGAAATCCTACTATGTTTAGCTATTTACATTAAAAGACATTTTAATAGATTTATAAAATGTAATAAATTTACATCTGAAAAACGAAGAACATAACGTGAAACGTAGCTTTATTTAAAAATAAGAATATTGCTGAAGAAGAAAATTCTTTTCTGTCATTTTTCTTTCAATGAATCAATATTGAGTCAAATACTAACTTATTGATTAAATACAACTTGTGGAAGTAGGAATTAGGTGGCACAATTTTTTTTTTTTATCACACTCGCATATTGCGGGGGAAAAATGCAATTATTTGGATGTAGCCCTTTACTCCCAAGAAAAGACATGTAAATTATCACATTTAACCCATTAGGGTCCAAAATAAAATTTACTTCATATAGTAATAAGAATATGTGGTTGGAGAATATTCAGTTAAAATTATAGCGTGTTAATAAACAATATTTTGATACTTTAGGTGATTTTTGAAGCAAATGATGTATGATATGCCAATTTAGCATGTCGCAAATTGCCTATGTTTATAAATCTTTTAAAGACAGATGATTCACACTTTAAGTTATATAGTTTTTTGAATATTTATATATTCACAATACAAACCAATTTTTATTTGCACCTTTTACTAAATAATTTGCTGACGTAACTCTCATCAATTCTAATCTCATGTAAAACAATCATCAAATTTGACATTGTGTAACAGATATGAAGTTCACTACTGTATTGTTGGTTGCAGTGAGAAACTGTATGAATTTAATTTTTAAGTGTCTGTTTCTCTCTAGTCTAATAGATGGATTTATATGAAAGTAATGGAGAGAGAGAGAGAGAGGCGTATTATATATATAATACAATGGGTATGAATGAATTAACTACACTGCTCAAAAAATTAGAGCACTAGCAACGAAGTTAAAACTATGCGAGACAGCCATGAATAGGCATTATGTGGAGAGTACACGTGTAACGAAACGCAATACCGAAATGAAAAATATGTATGGGTTTTTTGATTCTTAAAAACGATGGAAAGAGCATGAAAAAGTACTTCAAGGCAACAATATGGTTACAAGTAAATGACAAACAAAGTATTGTTTATTATAGGGTTTTTTAATTCTTTGAAACGATGGAAAAGTACATGAAAAGATGCTTCAGAGCAACAATTTGGTCACAAGAAAATGACAAAAAAAAAGTATTTTTTGGAAGTGATGCAGGATGCTTAATATGATGTGTGGTCACCTCAAATAGCTAAGACTGCAGCATTCCAATTTCGCCTGAATGCGATGAATTTATCGATAAGACTTTGGGAAAGAAAGAAAGGAGTCACACCAATTGCTACTGCGTTAGGTACAATATGTGACCTCAGTATCTCGTCTGCAAACTTTTGGGCCTTCAAATTGCCATTCTGAATGATATGCAAGTCCGTAGTCCACTTATGTTATGCATGTTCCAGACCATACCATTAACATGACCTCGTCTGTAACGTGATCGTTACGGAAGGAATATGGGTTTATTTCGAATGCTTCTTTCTATCCATATCAAAACACGTCGAGTGTCACACTCCAGACAATCGAACTCGTTTGTAAACAGCACTTGATTCCAATCACGTTGCACACAATCTCGATGTTCAGCAGCTCACCTTCTTCACCATGTTGTCTTAAGGTCAACGGAATATACCATTGGCCCAAGATCCCGTTGCAAAAGCAAGTGTTTTTGCAGCTGAGTAGCATTGTACTCTCTGTTTCCATGAGCCATTAACAGGATATATCGGTTGCTGGTGTAACACGTGGACGACTTTGCCTTGGTCGATGTTTAACGTTCTCTGTTTCTTTCCCATGCCCTTGGAATGACAAAGAAATATTGTCAAGTTTTAATGTGCAAGAATACATTCTTTTAGTTCTTGATCATGTTGGGGCTTAGGTGCATAGCATCCCCTCCCCCTCAGGTGGCTGGCCCTGATACTTAAGGCATTAAAATGAATAATCAGTAATTAGAACATTAACTCATAAGGGAGAGGGATCAATATCGCTTGTTTACTTTGAACTCACATTAGAAAAGATTATAGATTTTCGTGTAAAGCCAGCGTAAATACCTCTCATTTTAATAATTATTTTGCAATTTTCCTTGATTAGTGAAGAAGGATGGATCGACATACATATTTTGGGATACGCTTATTTTGGCTTTTCATCTCTGAGCTGTAATCGTACCCTTTGAAATGCTTTCGCTTACCACGGTATGAAACGCTTTGCTCCATCTTATTGGCATATCCAGATATTTTTGATCATATAATGCATTTGTATAACATTTTGCTCTAAAACGTTTTGATATTTACAAATCAGTTTTATTTTACTTGTATAATTAGTAATCTAATAATATTTTTTTTGTTTAAATTGTATATATATCTTATATGAATATAGTTATCGTATGTTGCTCTTTTAATTTTTTTTAATAACTCAATGCTTTACAAATATCCATGCCAGTTCTCATTATAGAGTAATTTTTATTCAGAAATGTGTTTGAAAATGTTGCTGACAACTTCTGATATGTTAATTCCATGATTTTTGTATTAATATATATATATATATATATATATATATATATATATTGTTCCACTGTATATTATTTATCATTTTTATGTAAATACTTTAATTTTTATTTTTCTTATACTTTTGAATCCTGTTTTATAGTCCATTAATAATATTTTTACCGACATTTTTTTTAAAAAAACTTATTTTTAATAATTCATCTATTATTAATTTTAGTATTTGTTGCCTGTATTATCCATTTTAAAAGTTAATCGATACTAATTTTATCATTCTTTCCTTCGTTAAACTATGTTTTTCTCTTGTGCTGTAGTAAAACCTCCTTTACCCAGGACTAAGCCTGTGTCAATTAATTGAAATTGCATCAGTTTTGCAGATCAAAACCATGACGCATTAATAAGAATTACGAATTTTGTTAAGGAATGTAGATTTGTGTGGGGGAGATTTTCATTAAACTGTTTAATTCGATGTCAAAAAGTTAACTTTCAAAAATCACTAAAATTATCGCGAATTTGTCAAACAAATTTAAAACGTAAAATTTCGTACTGAAGGAGACAGGAGGTTTTACTGCATTGGTTGTAAAATTAATTTTTACTCTTAGTCTTGAGTAGATTTTATGTAACATCTCAACTCCTTGCTGTATTCGAACAGAAAAGTTACAAATGTCTATAAAATACTTGCTGATCAAACTATACTGTAGATGTGCGATTCTAATGTACTTATTTACATTGCTGTGGACGCATGCATCGGAAAGCTCAATGTTCTATGCTATTTTAAAAATGTAGTTTATGTATTCAAACGTTTAAATATTTCCCCATTGCTGTTAGTATGTGGAATGAGTCCTCAAAATGTGATGTGTAATTTTGCTATGTTATGATGTGTCATTTAGCTTTTGTACACTCTGCATCTAAATAAATTGGTGTTTGTTTTTTTTTCAAATAAAAAAGCCTCTGACGTGTTTTTTATTTCGTAAATTTTTTTTTTTTTTTTTTTTAAATTGAGGTCCTGCTTGGTGTTTAGATAAATTAGTTTTATAATACAATATCCTTCTTCTTTTTTTTTTTTTTAAAGTAAAAAATAAAAATAATAGTATTTTAAAAGTTTTCATATTTCATTGGTTAAGAAGATTCATCATTATCTCAGTTACCTAACATACTAAACAAAATTATGATTCTTTTCTTTTGAAATGGCGTACGTTTTTTTCAGCTTTTATGTTTTGCCTTCTTTCAAGCATACAGAACTTTAGTGCATGATTATTCGGACCATTGTTAGGAATTTTTTTTTTTTTGATGTATGTGTTTTATTAAAAGAAATATTTTAAATTTCAAAAAGAAGTGGTTTTTTTAAAAGGGTACACAATGTTCAGCATTTTTTTAACAATTATTTTTATTTCAAAAATCAAGGGTGCTAGAGACATCAGTACAAGTTGAAATGAAGAGTTTTGAAACATCAATATTTAATTCACAACTGCCTCTCGAGGAAATAAACAACACCTAGATAAATAATTGTTGTTGTTTTTTTGACGAGTGAACAAATCACGGTCACTATTTATGCAAATTTCAAAATATTAAATTTGTGATCTGACACACATGTATTTAATTCTTAAAATATTACAAGAAATGGTCGATTTCAAGATTTCACACGCACGCACACACACACACACTAAACCCTATTAGAAGTGATATAAATCAATAACAGCACGTTTACGCTTATAATTTATAAGCCTTATACACAAATTACAGTAGTTAAAAATACTATACGAAAAATCATGTACTATTATATTACATTAAACATACTTGCTTTGCCTTTCAAATACAATTAACGAGAATATAAAATAAATGTTGGAAAATGAAATATATATACATATTTAGATTTTACGTCAATTTTCTGCAAATTTTTAAAGTGTACGAAATTTTGAATTCACGAAGTGGAAATGAAAATTTCTTTTCCGCTTGGATTGATTTTTAAAATTTTTTGAACATTATGTAGTATAATGAGTTAATTTAAAAACAGAATGATTGTAATTATGAGTCAATTTATTGCATGTAACACATAAATAAACTCAAAACTATCATTTTGAATAATGTCAGTGAAGTTCTTATTTAACGTTAAACAATTATTACTTTTAATATTTTTTTGTGTGCAATTGAAGAAGAATTTGTTTTATTTTTTGCTGTAATATATTATTTGGTATTTATTGACAATACTTCAATATAACAGAATTTTTTTAGCTATTGTTAGATCGTGCCTGTGAGTGAAGTATACAGAGGCGGATCTAGGGGGTGGGTCTCGGGGGCATGTACCTTTGTCATAATTTTACGCTCAGACAAAATAACCTACCTGAAAAGCAAATCCCAACTAAATATAACTGCATTTATTTTCTTGTTTTACTTCAAAGTTATTTGTTGCGTCAAAGCGGAGGACCGAGCTATAATATCATACTGTAAATTTTTAGTTCTCAATTTGAATTTGATGCTTGGGAGTTAATATTTAGTTTATTTTTAGATTAAGAACTAAGTAAGCATGTTTATAATGAACGAAATGAACTGAATTAAGTCTTACGAATTTTTTGAAGAAAAAAATTGTGTTCTACTTCCCCCCCTCCCCCTCCTGTCGATTCTTTCTGGATCCGCCGCTGGTTAAGTATATTAACTTACGGTGCCCATCTCCAGTACGTAGCGAGAAGTTATACTGAGCACCTAGCCCGATTCGGGCTGTGAACTCTGATCCGTGCAGATAAGATTAATAGATCAACCCTCTGAGTACCCAGTTCGATCAAAATAGTCTAATATTTGAAGAGGCGAGTGTTTAAGCAAAGAGTATGGAAAACTTGAATTCTGATTGGTCATTGGATGTTCCCAGTTGATTTCTTCTAAGAACTATGTCGAAAAACTTGAAAAATCTTGAATTTTGACTAAATATTGTAGAAAACTTATTAAGGGAACGCTGATACTAATCCTTGAAAGGAAAATATAAAGTTTATCTATTTTATCATCAATACTGCTTATTTGCTTACATGCATTTAAGAGCTGAGAGAACGAGCGGAAAAGTTCTTGGATTTCTCTAACTGCATTGAAGATGCTAAAGTTATCCTGGTCTGTATTGAACGTTTGTTCAATGCCTGTGCTTGAAGTTCTGGGGATGACTGAATTGGTTTTTCTTGAATTTCTTGAATGTTTTTAACTGGGTTGCAGGCTTGAGTGTATGATAATTTTTCGTTGACTTCTTTTGAGGTGAAAGATCGGTTTCTATAGTTTGTTTCAGTGGTTGCTTGTTTTCTTTTTGGCTTAGGAAACTTGGGACATCCTTTCCGTGAAGCGACGTGTCCACCAGTGTTTTCACAATTAATGCAAGTGGGAGTTATTTAATTTCTCTTTGATCGCACATTACCTAGTTAAAGGTTCTTTACCGCATTTTAGGTATCTTGATATAGCATTGCAATTCTTCGATGAATGATTAAAATAATTATAGAGTTGTAGCATTGGGTGACATTTCTTTTCTTGTTGTATTGGGCTATTTAGACTGACAAGAAAAGACATTTCCGGATACTATAAATTTCATCAATATTTCCTGCTTTTACTATTTCTTGCTAAAAAGTGGGAGGTATCTTTTGCTTTTGTTCTACTTTACCTGTGCTACTTTCCCCCTCCCCCCCTGAAAATCTTAAGTTTTCAATTTCAGTTTTGATGTCAAAAATATCAGTAGAGAACGAGAGTCCTTTTAAAATTACTTTCAGGGACTTCTTCGATGGAGATTGTATGATGTAATAATCTACTTTTTTTCCTTTGAGATATGAAGTGATAATTCTATGGGTATCGCTACTGCTTGTAAAGAGTTTGATATATTCTTCTGTTAGGAGGAAGTCTATTTATTTCTTGTAAAATTAACTAATAATTTTGCGACAAGAGCATCATTACTGGTGGAATTTTCTCTATAACTGGTTTTTGCGAGGTGGAGGGAGGGTTGTTACTTTGATCTGGTAGTTGAGTGAGTGCTGTGAAATGGTTAGAAATTGGCAAATTAAACTGAGCATCCTTTCTTGGTTGTTTGGCTATCTTAGTTAATGATTTAAATCCTTCCTTATTGGAGACTTTTATCTTTAATCCAGTACTTGGAGAAGAGTGAGGATGACATTATCTCAATATGGGGAATGCGTGGTTCACAAATGAGATTCCAAAAATTTATATGACTATCGCTTATTAGTGGGCACGGAGATCCTTTGATCTTACTTGCTAATTCTTTTTTCAGGTATTTAAATTCAATGTACTTTTATTTTGCATATTTAGAGTAGTTCAGGTCTCTTTCTGCAAGTACCTTGCTACGGAGGGCTTGATAGTAGAAGTATGAATTCCCGGCTTTCTCAAAAATTTTCTCCAGTCTTGTTAGTTTGAGACACATTTCTTGATTCGACTTTACTTGATCTCGAATTTCTTCTTGATCTGTTTCCATGATTGCCGGATCTTTTTCCAGGCTGTTTTCCTCGGTGTGGTGGGTTCCGGGGGTCCGGTTTGTTTGAACTTTTTTTTTTTTTTTTTGATTTTCTGATAATCGAGTGTTACTATTTGCTTGGTTCGAGCATTGATTGTACTTAGATTTTTGAGTTTTAGTACAAAGTATTTAAAGGAATGTTTTTTTTTAAAATTAATTTTGTGAACACATACACTTCTAAATTAAAATTTGTATTTTCACCAAGTCTCTCTCTCCTCTCTCTTTGTACGTATAATATATATATATATATATATATATATATATATATATATATATATACACACACACACACATTTTCTTCCGATGAATTGTCCAAACACAATTAAGTTTGTTGTATATTTTCATTGACATTGTGATTTATTCTTGATAACACATAAGATAATTAATTGAAGGAAAAAATTTGTTTTATTTATTTGTATATACATTTAACGCTGCTTTGGTCTGTGATGGATCAAATCAGTTTCTTGAGAACAGGCAAGAAAAAATACAGATAAAAACACGCACAATACAAAAGCAATTGTATATACGCTTAGAATATAAATGTCACAAAATAAAAACTCATTCCAAATAAAATATAAATTACATATTTCTCACCTTGTAGTTTAATAATTTACATTTATCTATTTTACTGCATCAGTTTATTTTTAATTGTTCATTTAACTTAAAATTGGACTCAATTTAAAATCTTTCCCGATACTATAGAATTTTTTACCATTTAAATTCTGAAATATTCACTTGTTATTCTTTAAAAAAAAAAAAAAAAAAAAAAAAAAAAAACAACTTGGCAGAGAAGTTTGAAATCGATCTTCCATTTTTATGTACCTTTCCTCAAATATTGCTGCCATAAATTTTTATGCTACAAAATAAGTGTACTCTTATCTAATAGCTTATTATGGTTTTAAGGTTCGTTACATACATATGTTAATTTATTTCTGAAATTTGAATTAATCTAATCATGAATATTCTGTACTCAATATCTAATTTGCCCCTGTCCTAGAAAATGAACATATTTAGAAATATTCGTAGTTTTTTTTTTTTTTTTTGAAAAAAATGTGTTACAAATATCTGCAATTAATAAATTAATAAACAGTAATCTTCATGCCGATCACAGTAATTTTAATAAATAATTTAAAATTGTAAATTGTGTTTAATAAATTAGTTGCAAATATTTTTAATTAATCAAATTAATAAACATTATTATAAGCTACTAATTCGTTACTTATAAACTGCACTTTAAAAATGTTATTTAATTTGACAAGCAAATTTTTATTATAGAAATATTGTTTTCAAAAATAATCGCGCTAGTTTAAATCCAGTATTTGGTAATTTTTCAAGACAGTCTGGAATAAAATGCCATTCAAATTAGTTTTATTAAAAATTCTCTTCCTTCATATGTTTCTTTTGTTTTTAGAAATGATAAACCTTTAAGTTTAATGTCACACAGGAAAATGTTTTATTATATTCTCTTAGTACGAGTGAACCCTATTTGTTCGTCCTTCCATGATTTTGAATGAGTAAAAAGAGATGAATGAATCACATTAGAACGAATATATATTCGCGAAGTATAGATTATTAATTAAACAAAAGATCTTTATAGTATAAAAGTAAATAGCAAAGAGTGACCCTGCACGTCATTGTAGTCCTGACAACGGTCCCTCTGTCCGCTCTCGAGAAATTTGATTTGACTAACTCGAAATACTTGCCATCTGCTAATGTCATACAACGAAGACGTAAACATTTCACACGCACTAAATCAATAGCCTTGCTCGAGCGATCACTGAAACGCAATGTGTCGGCATCCCAACGTATTTCCAATCTTTCTAATCCAGGACAATTGTTTGCGATAGATTCCATGAGGGAGTCCACGTGAATTTTCTGTGAAATTTTTGGACAGCAATCTTCAGGCATTCCCATTATCAAAATTCTAGAAAGAAGAAAAGTCCAGGATTAACACTCTACAGGTTGAACTTCGATACAACAAGAATTTTTCAACTACGCCAGTTCAGCGCATTTTTTTGCGTGCTTACTAGTAAAATAAATTTTGCATGTTTGTATTTTATTTTACATTTTCGTATTTTTACTTACATATTTTTCATTTTGCTTTTTTTTTTAGTTTAGAAATAATTTATTTCATTTAGTGATAAATGTATGTGCTTTTCCCCTCTTTAAAGCCTTTATATACTATGAAAATAAGCAGTAATTCACCTTTTTCAACTTCATACCTAAATGACATTTCTAGACCTTGAGTATCCTTCTTACAATGTATGCGGATCATCCAGCGGCTCTTGCACAAAATAGATGTATTATTCGAAAGTGACAAATACAATACGCATTATGAACTATTAGAACAAATTAATGAACTATTAGAAATCATGTCTTAGAATGGGAACTTTTGGGACAAGATTTAAGGTAAATATAAGTAAAAATATTTTCTCTTTTCTTACTATCGCTTTGTAACAATAACCTAGAATTTGTGAAATATTTAATTTAATTTTAGCGGTATATGAATATGTAAAGGAAGAATAAGGTGAAATATACTTATAATTCCTTTTTCTATTTCAAAGACAAATATGTCTTCCTTTTCAAATCTCAATAATATTTAATCGTAACTATACAATGTCATTTAAAATTTTATATTGTTTGTTCTGATCAGGAACATCGTTTTTAAATATGCTTTTAAAAATTTTATTTATTCTTTATTCATAGATAAAAATTTACCGATTGGGCTCACATTTATTCGGTTGAAAATAATTTTATCTAAATATTAGAACCTAACAAGTTTTACTACTATTCTCTAACTACACTAATCATTAAAATAACTACAAAAAGTTATTTTTTACTTATAAACGCTGTAATGTGATTTCAAAGTAGAACTTTTGGTAGTTCTGATGAATCAGGTTAAGAATTGAAGGAAAATATAATGGAGTGAGTCAATAGTTATCCGGAATAATTTCTATGTATTTTTTTACAATTATCTATCGTTCAAATTTAACCCGTCTCTGAGATTTATGTCGATAATTGCATACAGAGAAAGAGAAAGGCTTAGTTTATTTGTATGGTTGGACAGAAATTGCAAATCGTATCTCAATGTGTAGCTAATTTTGAACTACTGAATACAAACTCTTACTTTAGCACTAATAGTGCACTATTGAATGAACTATTCTGTTCGTTGATATAACACAAATATGTTTTCTATGTAGGTTCTTATCTCTGAGCTATCTGTGTGCAAGACAATGTATTTCCTCCTTCTTTTTAGTTATTCAGAGTATAAGAGCACTCTTAAAAATAATCTTTTAATTTTCTTTTAAAATTTAAATAAGAAATCTATTTGAAAATACAGTTGCTAAAGTTTATTTAAAGTTAAAAAAAGTTGCATCTCATGAAATTCTCTTTAAAATAAAGAAGAATTTTGTCAAAATTCAAGATTATTAGAAGAATGTTTATTGTTAATAACCCATTTTATTTGTTATGGAATAAAATACGATACAATATACTTAAGAATACATTCCATGAATTTTGATTTATCTACATAATGCAGTTAAAGTGCAGTGTTTTGTATTTTTGCTGCAACAGGTATCTACCGTATTGGATATCGCCAACGAAAATATTAATAGTGATGGTGTACTTTGTAGTACAGATAAAACAAAACGAAACTTTTTTTTACCTGGATAAATCTAACACTTGTGTGTTTCTTCAATATTTATACAGCTGTTATATTCAAGCAAGTCATTGACCGAATATTTTTTTTCTTCTACTAGAAATGGCAGCATACGTTAGTGAGCACGCGTTTTTTAGCTTACGTTCACTGATAAAAAATATCTAGAAATTTCTGAGATTAAATAAAGGGATTTTATTGGTGATTAATATAAGGATTCTAATAAATAACAGCTATATTATAAGAAATTATTGTAGAGCATTCGAGTAATTTTCAAGCTCACTTTAAAACTTTATATTCTATAAGTCCGATCTTATCTGTACGTGAATCGTTATTTTTAAAGCGGTATGACATGATGTTAACAAATTGGTAAAAGCCGTCTGATGTGCTTGAAGTATTTTATGATAGATATTGCCTTAACAACATGAGATTATTAGAAATGTTATTTCGTCTAATTCCATAAATTCTTAACTGGAGATATGTAGAAATTGGACATTGAACTCAAATGCGGTGACTAATATAATGGAAGACACTTCTGCAAAACTCCAGATGCATAGGCCGTTGTATTTTTTTTCTCACAAATACGAAGTGTGTTTTTAAAATAAGTATCGCTTTGATTTGAAAAAAACCAACAACTTTTCTATTATTTTATTTTTATAAGAAAGCGTATATCTTAATTTACTTTTCAACATCATTATCACCAATAATGAGCATATGTAATAAGAGCAGCTTCTGAATTTCAAACTCATAGAAATCTGTCCTCTGATGGGCCAACCACTAACAGAAAAATACTAATTGAAACATGCGGAAACTCATTAGATAAAGATGAAATCGTAAAACACCTGTTTTCTCGAACTTTCGCATCAACTTTATGTATTAAGTTTTCAGTAATGACAGACGATCTCCTACCGCGCTCCTCATGAACTTTAGTAAGGGTTATCTTTAGATGCTCAAATACATTTTCGCACCATTTCATGACTCATAAGGTTTTCTACCTACACTTCATCAATATGCTAATGAATTTCGGCAGCTTTCACGCCTTTTGCATGCACAAAACGAATCACAGTATATATTTCACAATCAGTGGGATTTTCAATAGTCTGAGGTATTTTAAACACGCACAAACAAACGTTAAATTTGGAGGATTACTTTCTCACTGGCAGATTAGTCGCCAGGTTAGTCGCGCGGAATAGCTACAGCAGCGCAGCAGTGGCAGTATTTAAAAAGAGTATTCATTTAAAAAACATATATTGTGGTTTTTCGCGAACATATTTCAAAAGAATATAGGAAGATGTACGATTTTCTGAATGTACATCTTTTGCATCTATCTATTTTGGATTACCATTATTGATAATTTTCTCACTAGGGGTTCAATATGTTAGAGGTTGGGATATATCGATCTGTTATCAACACTCGATTAAGATGAGTATATTCTTCGATTCACAGTTTACTCTGTTAGTGCTTTCAAACCATAAAATGGTAGATTATGTTCTACTGAGCTATACCAGTCACTTCATACATTTTGTTTCACTTGAGGGAAAAAGCTATTAATACTTTTCTATTAACGCTTTAAAAACTATTAACGCTTACAGCATGTTCTAATACCCTTAAGAACATGCTATAAGCGTTTTTATTTTTAAGAGGCAGCTATCAGTACGAATATGTTTATGTCCCCCGTCTTGTCTCTCACTAAAGACCAATCATATAGTGGGGCTGATGCTCGTTAAATCTGCTTGGAATTAATGTGCTCACTTTCGGATGATGAGACGAGTGACGTACCACTGGAATAGTCCAGCGATACTTTTCTATTTTAGACCTTTCTTGCCAACCAGTTGTTCTTCCCCTATTTTTCAAACATCTAGATCCCAGTTTCACCTTTTTTTGGCGTAGCATAACCACATCGCCATTGAACTCCACCATCACTCACTCACTTTGGATTGTGTGGAAGTTAAAAGAGTGGAGTGTCAGTTTAGGTGTCATCCTCGTCATTTGACCGTTGTTCATAATTACGAAATTCGTCGCCAACAGCCGTTGTATTGCTGTGAAGTGTGACGTTAATAAACAATCAATCAGCTTATTCTCGGCTCGGTTTTAAACCAACTTTGAAAAAATTTCTAATGATTCATGGTCCTTATAATGGTAATTTAATTATTAGGAATCATTTTCTAAATAATATATGTTTTGTTAATACAATTTTTATATGTTACTGAAAAGAAACACATGTATTTGTAAAAAAAAAAGGAAAATGTTAAATGTAGAGCGCATTCAATTAATTTTTGAATTTTTTTAGATCCTTTTCTTTTTTTCTACATTATGTGAAGAACTTGATAACTCAGTTCATTTTCTTTTTTTAAATGATAACATAATTTATTCAAAAGCTGATTGAATAGGTTGGAATTACTTTTATATAATGCAATCTATTCACATTTAAGTGTAATTTTATTATTGTTGCAGCAGAGAATTTCTCGAAAAAAATATCAAAATTAAGCACAAGTTCCGAGTTTAAAGAGTAGTGGCAAGATATTAATTATTCATATAGTTTTTTAATTTGACTCTGAGTTTGCATGTTAAGAATAGTACAATCCCTTTACAAGAATATAAGAACATGAATCATTATTTTGGAATCTCTTTTCGCACGAGTA
>BMAW01070556.1:439320-456972 GCA_019974015.1 Nephila pilipes | reverse complement strand
CACGACCGCACAGTCTCGGGACTTATTGATCCATGTGTTATGTTTTTGAACTTTGTATACGTATAGAGAACATTAAGTTTCCCAAAATGAAAAATCGTATATATTATTTTAAAAAAAATTTAATCCTGAATTCAATAGAAAAAACTAAATTTAGTATTTGCTGTACAAAATGTGTTAAGCATGAATAATTATCGATATATATTAGATACTGATGATTGCAGTGAGTAATCAGTACTTAGTAGCGTAGCTTTTATTTCTTATTACAGCCTCACATCGATGTTTCATTGAGCTGACGATAGTTTTAAGCTCTTCCTTCGTTATTACATGATGGCAGGAAACAATTATAGCCTCAATTAATTCTCTTTTATGTGATGGGCGCCTTATTCGGACAAAAGTTTTTAAACGGTGCCGCAAGTTTTCGATAGGATTGAGATCAGGACTATTTCTTGCCCAGGAGACAACAATTCAATGCTCTTTGAACGAAACCACTCTTTCGATAATTTTGCTGTGTGGCAGGGAGCAGAATTCTGTTGAAAAATAAATGAAGCATTGTTAGGATAGAGATCCTGAAGGAAGGTAGAAGTTTTGGTTCTAAAATAGTGTCAATGTGTTTTCTGACATTCAATGTCCCATCGATGACATGAAGGCGATTAGTACCATCTACTGACAAGCACGATCAAATCGTAACACTAAGTGGGTCTTCATAGTTGCCTGACTACAATCAGGATGTAGCTCCTCTTATTCTACGTCTTACATATTTTCGGCCATCACATCACTACCGAATAACGATATCTTAGTTTCATTGCTCCATATAACTTGTGACCACTGATCATCTGTCTAATTAATGCGTTCCTTTGCGCACTGTAATCGTCTTTTTGTGCTGCTGTAAATTTAAAATTGAGGCTTTTTTCGTGGAATTCTACCTCTTAGTCCAACATCTGTTAATCCGCTGATTGTCCTTGAACTTATAGAAACACCAACATCATTCAGATCATTTTTGATGGCCATTGATGGCATTCTTCGATATTGGTGGTACAGTCGTTTTGTTCTTCTGTCATCAGCAGATGTGGTTAATCCTTTTCGGTTTTTTCCTGCTATGTTTTTTTATTGAATTTCTCGCCTGATATCGTAAACAAAACTTTCGGACTCCAGATGTAGTCCCTGAATCACCCATATGTCTTGCAATTTCAGCATAGGAAAAACCACTTTTTCGTAACACAATAATCTTACATCTCTTTCTAGGTGTTCAAACTACTCCTCTGTTTGATGTCATTGCTTCTTGACTAATTATAGCCCTCGTGTTGCTACTAGTGTGACGTTAGTAAAAAAAAAAACAAATCAAACCAAAATCAAAGCTTCTTGATTAAATATTAAAATTTTTTAATATCAATTCCTACTTGTAATTTGATTATATAAGAAACAGTCTTCGATTAACAGAACAAAGCATGATAATGACTTGTTCCAACTGTAAACATGATGTCATCTCCTACTGGCAGTTACAAACATTTGATTGGTTCCCAGAACAAAAACAGTTATCGGCCTGGAAAGTTAGACATTACAAACCACTTTATATCTGTGTTTGTTTTTAGATTAAATACTCATGACATTTTTTGTTTAGCAAATATTTGAATTTTGTTTTTTTTTAAATTCAATTCAATATTAAATTCTCTTTAAAATTATATACACGATTTTGCAATGTGTGAAATGTAACATTTTCTATAAGCATACAAAGTTAAAAAAACTTAAAAATTTCCTAAAGTTTCCACAATTTTGGCCACTACTGTATTTATAAGTATAAACTATAAATATATAAAAAAATACTAACCTTGAATTCTTTAAATTCGGTAACATCGCATTCCAGAAATGTTCAGTAATATGTGGTATATTAGAAAGTCCAAGACCTCGCAAAGCAGGACCTTGCATTTTTATGAGTTTTCCAAGTGCTTCTTCTGATATATTCTCATTTCTATCGAGATCGAGACCTACTAGGTTTTTGACATTACCTTTTTCAATCCATTCTTTCATGACCTACAAACGAAATAATGCAATCAATAAATGCTCAAAAATACATTATTATAGAAACGTATTTAGTTTGCTACCATTTAGAAAAAAAATCACACAAACTTCTCTCGAATTTATCTTTTGATATTCTAAAATGTTAAATAATATGAGACAAATTTGCAAAAGGATGTAATTAAATAAGCATGAATATTGCTCAAATACAAATGTATAAAATGTATTCCCCCCTCTCAACAAGAAAGGTATATATTTCACCGCATTTTCAGGAAAAGCACATTGAATAATGGGCACATTTAAATGTTTCCATTTTGTTTCTGCTGATATTATGTTTTAGTAATCTATTCCCCTAAGGGGCTTACCTTCTTTAAGAAAATCAGGGAATCATGATTCTGAGGTATCCTAATGATCTTTTTCTTTCCCGAGGGGTTTACTGTCTTTGGTAAAAATGGGTCATGTGCTCCCAGGATACCCTATTCATCCTTCTCAATTAAAAGCCTTTCTTTTTGTCAATCAATTTTTACCTTTATTTTCAGTTTCTTCTAATGTCTAGATTAGGCATCGGCAACCTGTAGCACGGTTCCAGATTTGGCATGCAGTATAATTATCATTGGTCCTTTACAATCCTCTATTAAGTTATCAGATCAAGATAAATCGTTCTGTTTTTCCTCTCAGCGCCGTCCCTATCTGCGTCTCACTCATTTTCTCTCCTTTAATTAGATTAGTAGCGCCGATTATACAGATGGAGGACAAAATAATACGAACATCTGTGAAGAAGTTTGACATATTTCCCACCTGCAATACAGCCGCGCCACCTACAATAGAAGTCTGCCATCTAGTGAGCGTGAAGAGGAAGGTATCAGTCTCTCAACAGCAGTCACCTGCGTTGCATGCGTCTATCGAACTATCTGTGATAAGTTGAAATGTCAGACCTGTCAGAGTTCCAAAGAGGAATGATTGTTGGAGCGCATTTAAGTGGAGCATCGGTTACGGAAGCAGCAAACCTTTTGTGGTTTACAAGGAGTACGGTATCAGCCGTTATGACAGCGTGCACGAAAGAGGGTAAAATGACGTGTTCAAAGCACAACAGTGGCCGAAAGTCAGAGCTTGCTGATAGGGATAGATGGGTCTTGAAGCGCATAGTAGCCCGAAAGCACAAGCAATCGTTATAAGATAACATTCGAAATGAACAGTCATCTCCAGGACCCGTTTCAACAAAAACTGTCAAAATGGAACTTCATGCTGCTAACATTTATAGCAGAGTGGCAATTCGTAAACCCTTGGTGACAGCAATTAATGCTTTCAAGTGACGCTAATGGTTCAGAGAACACAAAGGCTGGTCCCCATAGCATTGACAACAGGTAACATGGTCATATGAATTGTCATTCACCCTATTTCAGACGACCGGACGCGTTTATGTCTGGAGAACGCCCAGAGAAGCGTTTAATCATGAACCCCTCTCCAACTGTAAAGCATGGAGAGGGGGCTCCATTATGGTATGGGGTGCGATATCTTGGAGTGGTCTTGGACCACTTGTAATTCTGCATGGGAGAATCAAATCCAATCACTATCTAAGCATTCTAGGGGACCATGTCCAGACTGTATTCCCTGAAGAGCGATCGCTTTTTCAAGACGACAACGCCCCTATCCACATTGCTAGGTGTGTTAAAGCATGGTTCCAATAGCATGACGATGAAGTTGAACATCTTGCCTGGCCCTCTCAGTCTCCGGACTTGAATATTATTGAACATTTATGGGAATATTTGGAGTCCAAACTTCGTTCCCGATTTCCACCTCCTTCCAGCCTTTCGGAATTAGAGACCGTTTTGCAGGAGAAATGGCTTAATATTCCATTAAATATTGTCCATGACCTTTATGCATCTATACCACGTCGCATTAAATCTGTACTTCAGTCAAAGGATGGTCCAACTCCCTATTAATAAAGATTTTCCATTACTTTACAGGTGTTCGTATTATTTTGTCCTCCATCTGTAAGTATCGGGTTTGATTTCAGTCGAAAGTAGAATTTGGTTTGATGTATGTCTTGCGCTATGGGTTACTTCTAACTTTACGAGACGTTCTCAGTTTTGATGCGAAAACTTAAAATTTAGTTGTTTAATTCATGTCAAAATTCATACCTACATATTTAATTAAATGATCACTAAAAAGTAAACTTGAAGTTCGTGGTTTTCAAGACTGTTAGATGAATGAATATGGATTCGTACAACAAAAGGATCGTTTTGTATTCGTGTTATGTCACGCGTCAAGTGTGCAAAGACATTTTCAAACAAAATGTTAGTCCACATTGAAGAATTCCGGTGAGGAATATGAAGTTATTAAAAGAGCTTTTACTGGATAGTTACATTTTTTTGGTCAAAAAATCGGAACGAAACTTTATGCGACCGAATGTAGTTTCGTAATAGCTCAATGTGTAGCTGCCAAAGGCACAGATGACGAATATATAAAGGACACATTTTTAAGAAAATGTTGTTTAGTGATTACCAAATCTACTAGCAATCTTTTTCGAATTCAAGAAATATCGGCTTCTTCGTGAACTATTGAAAGAAGAATAACTCAAATAGCAGAAAATGTAACTACAAAACAGAATTCTGGAGAATAAGAAACTGTTGTATCTAGCTTTGCTTTTGATGAAAGTACCGATATGAATGATGATGCGCGCATTGCAGTAATTGCACAATATTGCGATAGGGATCGAGTTTATGAAGAATTATGCAGCTTGATTCCTGTGTCTGAGACAAGTGAGTGACAGGAAATTCTTTTTTCATTTATGCATTATTTTGAAATTAAAAACATTAATATAAATGAAATATTTTGTGTAACTTCTGATTGCGCTCCTGCAATGGTTGACAAGGAATGAGGATTTGTCAATTTTCTTAAAAATCATGTTGGGCATAAAGTTTTGAACTTCCATTGCATAATACATCAGAAATGTTTAGTTGCCAAAATTTAGCCCAGCGCTTAGTTTCTGCAATGAACACTATTGTTAAAATATAGTTAATTTTATAGTGTCTCGTTCTTCTTTGGTGCACAGGTAATTTAAATATATTTTAGAAGAAATAGAAAGTGAATACAGCCCTTACATAGCCATGCCCTTGACTTAGTCGAAGTAATGTCTTTAATAAGTTTGAGTCATGCATGGAACGAATTTAAGTTTTTCTTATAATGAGAAGAAATAAAATTTACCAAAATTGAGCAATAAAGAATGGTTACACAAATCGATGCTTCGGGCAGATATTACTAAACATCTGAATGAAGTAAACTTATAATTGCAAGGAAAGGCTGAAACAGTGTTAGAACATTTTGAATATTTGAAAGTCTTTGCTAAAAATTAAATATATTTTCCTGTGATATTAATACTAGTACCTACAAATACTTTCTAAATGATAAAGTGCTTGCAAATACATATACAATTACATATTTAGACAAAGATGAACTTCAAACCTACGTTGAAGCACATAAGGAGGAACTTTCCAAATTATGCAAAGACTTTGAACCTTGTATTCGAATATTTTCCTTTCTAATCAAACCAGATTTAATAGATCCATCAATAATCCCATTTGATTTGTCAATGTTTGTTGGTAGAAGTTTTAGTTTTGAAATGGAACTTGCTGAACAAACATCTTCAGATTCATGGAAAGCAAAATTTACGCTTTTTTCCTTAAGACTTTCCTTAAAATTTTTCATTTTTTCCTTAAGGAAAAAATGGGAAAGATAATTCTAACGGTAAATCGAGAGCTATTTTAAATTGCTGGATGTCATTGCCGAAGAGATTTAATTGCTTGAAGAAAATTGTATGTGCTCTGCTTTCCGTCTTTGGTTCTACATATTTATGCGAACAAATCTTTTCTCACATGAAAAACATTTTGAGTCCACAAAGAAATTGTTTAACAACTGAACATTCAGAATCATATGTCAAACTGAAAGCTATAACTTGTACTCATGATATTGCAGTATTATGTAGAGCGGTGCAAGGACAAGGTTCGCGCATTAAAATTTTATTCTTTTATTTAAATGTATTGAAGGAATGTTTTATTTTATGCTGATTATTTATTTTTATTTTAATAAATATATTTAAAAGATTATAATATATTTACAATTTTTTATTTATGTTGAAGGAATGGTCATATTTTATGTTGTTTTTTTATTTTAATATCTTTAAAATGATGCATATTGATTAATAATAAAACTCTAAATCTGTATTAATGACCTCTATTCCCTAACTCTGCATGCATTGCCGCGGGAATCGAATTGTTTTAAATTTTCCTACTGTATGGCATCCTGAATCATATTGGTAGATTGGTTTGGCACATCACAGCTATAAAGTTGCCGACCCCTGGTCTAGGTCATGGCTACGGTGAATGTTTGGCGCAATATAGTCAGGTTTGGCTCTCGTTTTATAAACCAGACTCTGACTTGACTTGATTCAGTATTTAATTATATAAGAAGTTTGAGGAGATGAATACTTTCTATTAATGATAAAATTTCTGATAAAAATATTAAATAATAAGATAGAAAACTTACGCACTTTTTTCCGTAAGGCCTTACATGGTGTCTTAATAGCTTAAGACTTAAGGAAAATAATTGTAATACAAAAATTTTCTAAAGAAATACATTGATTACAGCAAAATTAATTACACTTAATAAATCACTTATATAATTTTATTTCACATTAAAATATTATTCTATGTTTTTGTTGTTAAGTCATTTTCAGTGATATTTTCTTTTAATAAACATTTTTGTGTGTGCGTTAAAAGGAAATAAGGGAGTATTGCAGCTAATATAAGTATGTGAATTAAATATTGACAAAATTGTCGTTTTTCTTTATTTTAATTTGAATAAGTTATTTATTAATATACGCAGAATGAATGGTTTATATCGGCGTGGTTATTCATGGTTTATTTTAAACCCTTATTTCCCACTCGCGTTTTTGATTCGAAAATCGGAAAAAGACAAGTTTCATACGCATATTTTTCTATCTAAAGTTTCTAACGAAAAAGGCTTGCTAAATAGTCTTATTCTGAATATTTGTAATATATTTGACAAAATTTTGATGTAAAAAGAGTGTTTTAAAAAGAAAATTTGATTACATGTGTTATCTACACATGTAATTAAAAAAGTGTCTAAAGCCCGTCTGTAGAGGGCGTTTTTGTAAAGGGGCGAGTGTAAGAAGCGAAACAGATCAGACTCAAAGAAAGAGTCCAAGTGTGTAAGTAAGTGAGTTAACACTCAATAGTTTGTGGGTCACGTGGTGAGGAAGTGCTAAAAGTAACCTGCACTGATCACCAAAGTAACGCGAAAGGATTTGAAAGAATAATGGAACTGTTGTCGTTATTTCTTAACAAATGCGTACTCTGATCTCATATGAAGTTAAATATAAGTGTGAAAGTAAGCTAAATTAGCTTAAGTAAGAAAAGTAAATAACAATCAAGGTATTGATACTAAAAGTTTATTATTAAGGTAAAGTGTGAGAAATATGAGTGAAACTAAGTAATGAATGAAAAGTAGTTTTGTGAAAAAGGGATAAGTTTTAAAGGTAACATTAAAAAGAGTAAAAGTTTTCTACACATGTACTTGTAGTTGTGGAATTGTGAATTGAGAGCTTAATAATGAATATGTCTCGGAGCAAATGCGTCCCACTGTTACAATTGGTATACATTGTCACATATATGCGAACTAGTTATATGGTATACACCAAACATAGTTATAGTATGCATATATTGTTATATATACATACCATATATTTTTGCAAGACCTTCTCAATACAATTCGGATATCATTGCTATCCTGATTATATTTTGCGTCATTCTCTTCTATTGCAGTTGTATATTTTAGCCTTTTTTACGATTTAGATGACTCTTAAATCAGTTTGTTTTTCGCTACTAATGTAACAGTCTTACGAAAAAATTCAAAACTAATTTTCATAATTAAAAATTTTATACCATAAGGGAATTCTTGGTAAATTTCCCCCTCTGAATTCCAAATGTCACGGGTTGACTTCAGAATAAAATTAATTTACATAAGGCCAGGTTGATCTCTCATAAATTATATATTATGTAATGGGATTTTTTTTAACAAACAAGTACATTGGTATACTTTTAACCCTTTGCAAAAAGAAATATTCAAATTTGTACAACTATCACTTTGATCACAACGTATACCATTAAGGATTAATAAATCCAGCATTCATGTTATAGTTATAATAAAATAAGTAGTTTCGTAATTTGCTCCCTAACGTGTATACCAAGATCATATTGAAAAATGAATGAACTTTGGTGTCTTAATTTCTATCCCAAAAAGGAATTATTTGGATTCGTATATAAACTAAGTTTAGTTGACACTGATATAGCTGTATTGATAATCTTTTTCACTTTTGGTATTTGATATTAATCTATATTATTTGAATTTTATAAAATTCCATTCCATTTTCTCTCAATAAATGTACCATAATGCTCTCAGATGAAAATTCAAGTTATACCTGGTCTGTAAAACCATCTTGTTGACCAGCACACAGATAGCGAAGGGCAGGTACTCTAGTTAGAAGGTCAATCAAACATTCAGTTGAAAGTTCTGTAGCTGTTATATCCAGTTCTTGGAGAACTGTTTTATCCCATTCGGCGGCCATAACATGTTCACTCTTGAGTGCTAAAGTAAAAGAAAAAAAGGAATTCTTGTAGGATTTTTTTTTGTAACTAATTTTACAAATTTTATGACATGAAAAGGCAACATTTTATTTAAATATAAAGGAATGCGATTTCTTTTACTTTGAATGATATAATTTAAAATATAAATTGTTGGAATTTTTCTGTATTAATAATAAGTTTTATTGATTAACATTTATCTCTTGATGCATATTTTTTCTTTCAATTTGATTTTTTGTTTGAAATATAATTTTTAATTCGTGTAATATTGAAACGAATAATGGGTGCAAAAATTTGCATTTGAATTTTATTTGATATTCAAAGATTCACTTTTTATACTTCATAAGTCTTATCAATCTTTATATTTATTTTAAAGCTGTCACACATCTCTGTTGGAAAATAAATCTTGGTAATTATGTTGTTAAACCGACTTGAATAATAATGTGTTGTGTATGCTTTGTTAAAAGTTTTCATATTTTCAAACATCAAAATTTTACTATCAAAAACATTTATTTAATATCAGTCCTACGATTTCAGACAGTGGTAATACCTTTTTTTTTTTTTTTTTTTTTAAATTATTTTTCAAGTGTTAATATGATGACTTGGCTCAAAATTATGCGCGGCCACTAAATTTAGAAATATGAGAAATATGCTTTTCGTATGACTAATTTTATTGGCAAAGTTTGTTAAATGAGATAAATAACCTTGGGCATTCAGTTAAAATTCTCTATGTGGGATAACCCTTTAACCAAATGTATCTCAGTAATATATTTCCACTTTGATAAAACCCTATTTTAGCCCACGTCTTGGCGACAGAAAACAAAACAGTGCCGAATCTCTCTAAAAGCAAGGTTGCTTTAAAATAGGGTCTAGTGAATAGCATTAAAAGGGTTGCCTATTTGGCCCATCTATAGCGATTTTGGCACTATTTTGCTTTCCGTCGCCAAAGAGTGAGCTAATATAGGATCCAACCTTACTTTTTAGACATACTGAGATTTACATTAACATCAATCGAAAGAACTAATGATGATGTTCTTCGTAATTTTGAAAAGTTAAATATATCGAGGAAAGTACTTAAGGCGGCCGTTTTCCGAACTCTAATACATTGTAGAGTAATGATTTTTGAATTTCTTTGGATGAATGCGCATCATTATTAATTTACCCAAATTTGTAAAATTTCTTTTAACCGATGTTCTTTTCTTACTGAATACAGGGGACTCAGAACTTAAGGAATAAACGTTTAGGAATTTTAGTTCTCTTTATATCTGTCATTTTTTGTTAGGTAATGTTTGGGTGCAAATGACGTGTTAAAGGCTCAAGCTCAAGAAGCAGACATGAAAGGAAACGATTTTTTTTTCTTACGACATTGTTGACAAGGGCTTCTTTACAGCAATATTTAAAATAATTTATCAAAGTCGCATCTACTATTGGTAATACATGCTTGGTAATGTTGAATGGAGTTGTAACGCCCTACCGACCCGGGCGTCCTCTTGTGCCATCACTAAATTCAAATATTAATTACTACGACACAAATAATTATAAAACCACCAAAACAACTTTCACAATTTATTAATATATACTTACTATGACACCAATAACTACGCTCTCCAGGTTAAGCTACCTAACACCTTAATTCAACGCACCAATAGTAATCTAACAGCCTCTTACCAATAGTACTGCCTCGACTGCAACTCAGATTCCGGAACCACTGTTGAAAACACTAGTTTTCTAGTGTTTTCAACAGTGGTTCCGGAATCTGAGTTCAGTGATCTCTTTCTACGACAATCACTACTCGAACCTTCCACAATAGACTTTAATTCCTCCTTTCCTCCAAGTGACTTTAATTCCTGACACTTCGACTTCACCTCATCTCCTTTCATCTACAATATTTCTCTCAGATCCTCCTTCGGCTACTCTTTCAGATCTCCTTTCAGATACTCTACTCCTTCCGACGTAGTTTATATAATTCCTAACACTTCACTTCATTCCTAACTGCTTTACATACTACTTTATGCATCACGTTTCATTTTTGGTTGGGCAAAGATTGCTTAGTGAAAGCAATCAATCTCAATTGAAATTCCTCAAGGTTAGTGAAGAGAAACCGCGAATAGCCCAATGTCACAGAGTGATTGGCATATAATTTCAGAGATGGTAGATATTAACTACTCTCACACATGTAGTTGTTGGCGATGAGGTCCTGAATAGACAACAAGATTCTTATAAACCAGGACTTTCAGATGTCTTCAAAAAGTGATCGAGGCTCGAAACTTGTCACGAGGCTTTAAGTAAACAATTTATATTCCTATTCATGTCCATTTCTTGTGTAATGACTTAACGTGTCACTTTCCTCCATGAATTTCTATATAAAAATGTTTGTTGTAGTGTGCTCTACCACATCTTAAAATTTGTTCCATTAGTTCTGAATCATCCTATTTATATTGGTTAACTCGCAATTCTTTCTGAATTTATAACTTTTCATTGAATGTTATAAACGAAAGGTAAATTTCAGTGATCTGCTAATAATACCGTATATTTGTTCAAGTTTATTTACTTCCGCTTCAATTCCTAAATGTGATTCCTTAAATAAATAATATAAACAAATATGTGTTATGTTACAATCATTACAAAGAAAATTTTAGATTGCTGTATAATAAATTTACAATGCATAAAAACTTACATGTTTGTTGCATGAGGAGAGATTTCAACTTTTTGCACCTCTGAAGTAAAAGTTTTAAAGTGCTTCCGGTGAATTTATTGCAGAAATTTATTGCTAAGCACTCTAGTTGAATACAATTGCTACTAAGTGCTTCCACATGGCTGTCGTCTACAAAAATGATCCCGAATAGATTAACAACTCGTAGGTTAGGAACAGCACTCTTTAGCTTATGGATATTTATAACTTCATAAATTTCTTCTTCCTCCTCAGTTACTTTTTCATATGTACCTAAAGAAACAGAATTAGAATTGTAAAGATATAAATAATTAGAGAAAAGTGAATATATTTTCTTACAAAGATAATTGCATTAAATCAAGAACAAAAATTCTGTATTTACTCGTGTTTGCGAATGTGCATATCATTGTGAAATACGACTGGAATATTCGTAAAATAAAGATTTAAGTTAATATTTTAAACAGGAAATGAAACTTAGCTCTTGATTATTTTAAGAAAATGAAATTTATTATAATCAAAGAAGATTCAAAGATAAATAAATACAACTTTTGATTTTATAGTGCAATTCATTGTAAAATATGAAATTCTTCCTCTTTGGACGCACAATGAAATAATACAAAAGGAAAATCATGTACTAATATTAATCATTCGTAATTTCACTTTTCAGTGATATTTAAAACAAATTATCCTTGTGCTTTGTTATATATATATATATATATATATATATATATATATATAATATAATATAATGTAATGTAATGTAATGTAATGTAATACAATACAATACAATACAATACAATATAATATAATATAATATAATATAAAATCGTTATAAATTAGATAAAATAAACAAAAATTTAAAAAAATGCATTTAAAAAAGACAATACACACACACATTAACAAGTAATATACTTTAAGAGGAAATATGATAGCACTCAATAATTAAAGGAAATGATACATAAGTTTTATTTATCCTTTTCATACGAGTACATTTATGAAGCGAACAATGCACATTTAAATGTTTTGAATTCATAAAGGTGGTTAATTTTTCGAAAAATTGATCAAAGATCTGTAACTTTAAAAATCAACAATTAATAATTATTATGAATTTCTTACCAATGAGATGTAAAACTTCCAGTCCATTAATAAAGTTGTAAATTTTTCTCATGAACCCTTCCATAAAAATGACTTCTGAGAGACAGATGCACATGGTTCTTAATCTGCTTGGGAAAGTTTGTAAGTCGCTGAAATCGTGAAGTTGCATGGCTGTAGAAAAATCTAATAACATATGCGTAAGGGAAGTACATTTGTATGCTAGCTCTTGTAGAACGGTATGTGTGATTAATTCTATTGGAAGTTCGATGTACCTTAAGGAAGGACCTGAAAAATATTTAAAAAATTACATGTTAAATTATTTCACTTACAAGTACCAACAAGTATTAATTGATAAATGATACTGCTTGGCAGGCATTTTATAAAATAAAAGACATAGTATAAAAGACATCGATTAAAATATTTTCTACACGATTGACTCCCTTCTAATTATACGAGGTGTGGCTATTAAATAACTAGACTGACGCTGCTACAGAAGAAGTACGCATGCGCCAAACTCCAGCAACCGATAACTGTTTTGCGTGAAGCCTACTCTTTCGAATGCAGTGCCTCTCGTTTTTGTAAGCAAATCCGTTTGTATAGCTATAACTTTCATCCTCAATAGTTATTTTTTGTTTGGCCTAAAAAATGATAAGTGAGCAACGAATAGTTGTGAAATTTCACATGAAACTTGAGAAAAAAACCACTACTGAAATTTATAATTTATTAAAAGAAGTGTATGGTGATGAATATTTATCACGTGCACTTGTTTTTGGGTGGTTTAAGTGTTTTCAAGATGGACGAGAAGACGTTGAAGATCATTCACACCCGAGTCACCCTCCAACGTCAAAAACGAAGGAATATATATATATATATATATAAAATCGGTAATCTGGTTCTATCTGACCATCTGTAAAGTATTCGTGCGATTGCTGAGACTGTAGAAATTGATAAAGAATCCGTACGGCAAATTTTACAACCAAGACAATGCGTCGTCTCATTCCACATTGTCTACCAAGAATCCTTTAACGAAGTACAACATCTCAGTGTTAGACCATTCGCCTTATTCGCCGGATCTTGAGCCATCTATATTCTGTTTCCTAAGGTGATATCTGCATTAAAAGGAACAAGATTTGAGTCCGTTGAAGCTGTGAAAGAGAAAGCGCCATGCCTTCTAAATCAGCTGACAGAAGAAAACTTCCAGCACTGTTTCGAATAATAGAAGATTCGCATGGAGGGTTGTAGAGATAGAGGAGAGGTGTTATGGTGCTATTGAGAGATGGTAAATATGTATGATATCAAAATAAAAGGCTTTACAGTTTCAGTCTCGTTATGTAATAACCACACATCGTATATTTGTGTTATGACTCTAGATTGACGGTAACGAAAATGAAATAAAAATTTAAAAAAATTCTATGATTTGAATTTATTTTAAAAGTTTTTTTTTTTCCATTTGGAACAGAAAATTACATACAAATAATGTTGCAGGTTTCGTACCATTTTCACTACTTTGATGTACACGATCAAAAAAAAAAAAAAAAAAAAAAAAAAAAAATGAAGAAGAAGGAATAGCATGATTGCTTCGAAACTTAGTAGGCAGGTATATCACATGAAATTATGAAAATGATTAGTGTGATGAAAGAATTCTGCAAATATTCACACCATCTGAGGGTATGAAAATTAAATCACTGTTGTTATATAAAGTGCCTTTGAGACGGATTTTCATTATGACAGTGCTTGTTTTTGCTCGATCAGAAATTGCTAACCCTTAACGACGCCATTAAGTTGCATTCGAAGACCGTTGTTTAAAGGATGCCGAGCTGCTTAAGGATGCTGGATTAAGAGAAACGGACTGGACATATGGACGTATAGTTCGCCAACTTGGCCATTCTAACCAAGCTGTAAGACGTTGTAAGGTGCGTGAAGGCACATATACACGACATATTGGCTCTAGGCGACCTAGATCACCAACAGAAGAGAGAATTGCTTCATCTGTCGACAAAAATTCGAGCAGCCTCAACGGTGACTACGGGGACTATACCCACCATCTAACCTCAAGTACTTTCTTCGTGCAGAAGCTTTGTTTCACGTGGGATAATTTCTAGATGGTTAGCTGAAGGAGGTTTGTTCTCACGACTCCTGTAACAAACGTTACCTCTGAAATATCGACACCATCGCCTTCGTCTGCAGAGTGTCGGGAGTGACACACCTGAATGGTCAGGAAATGGAACTGTATAGTTTTTAGTTATGAATCTCGATTCTGTTTGGGAACCCACAACGGTTACATTCGAGTTTAGCTACCCATTGGTCAGCTGTTAAATCAGGCTTATTTTGTAGAGAGAATACGGCTCATACTGCAGGTGAGATAATGTGGAGAGTCATCACATATGACAGCTGATCATCACTAGTTGTGATACAGGAAAATTTAACTGCTCAACTATGCGTTCATGGAATCTATCAGCTACATGTGTTCCCACTAATAGCAGTGCACCCATCTCTAATTTTTCAACAAGATACTGCTTGACCACATATGACAAGAGTTCTAGAGACGGTCTGAGATAAGTTAAAACCATTTATTGGCAGTCATACTCATCAGACCTATCCCCAAAAGTACAAATATGGGACCAGTATGAACTATTACTTCAGCCCCTTACCAGCGAGCAGGAGCCTCAGGTCCAGCAGCAACAAGCATGGGCTAATTTGCCTCAGGACAGAATAGGAAATTTGTGTGTCTCAATGACAGACCTTGTGGCTTCTGGTATCTGTACTAGAGGTGTCCCATTAGGGTATTAGTGTGTTCACATTAATATGCTTTTCTCCCTTATATAAGATCTTTTTGTTTTGATTTTGAAACAATTTATATACACGAGTACTAACGTCGCAATAATACACACCAAATTTCATTGCATCTCAAAGCTTCCTTCTTGTTGTGTTAGGTTTTTTTGGTTGACCGGGAATGGGTAACAATAATTGCATTTTTTCGTTTTGAAATTGATTTTATTTTTAATCATATTTAGCGATAAGCTGATGAATTCATGTTTATTATTTACAGTTATTGGATCTTTGTTATAACATGTTTTTTTGAAAGTAAACTGAGAATTTCTTAAAAATTCCTGGAGCTTTACTTCTTTATATTTGAGTTTCTTCGTGTATTTATCCCAAATTCAGTATCTCGATGTGTTTCAGTTGCACTGTTTTTAAATAAGCATTGCGAAGCACCACATCTCAAATTCCTTGCCCTTTGGGCATATTTCTCTACTCAACATTTCTAACTTTTTAAAGTTAAAAGTCAATAGAAAATATTGTTTTCCTTGAACCAAAATACTTAACTATTTTTCTTCATTTTAAATAAATCTTTATCTCTTTGTTATTTTGACTTCGCTCCTATTCGAGCTCATTACTATTTTAGGTTCTGGGCTTTTGTCCAGTTTCCCTAAATTTTTAAATTCTAGTGCTTTTGACTTGTCCTTCGGACTTCATTTTAATTAATTCTCTTTTTAAATCATATATGTAATGTGGTCATTTTATCATGCTTTGTAACTGTATTTTTGTAAATTTCATGACCTAATAAAAAGTTTAAAATAATATTTACATTTATACAATTTATATTACCAATGTATATATATATATATATATATATATATATATATATATATATATATATATATATATATATATATATATATATATATATATATACAGGGTATCCAGCGAATAAGACCCTGATTTCAAAATTAAAAATCTCAAAAATAAAGATCAATGAAATAACGCAGCAAACGGTATGTTTGTAATGTGAGCTGTAAGAATTTTATTTAGAAGTTTAAAATATTGGTTAAAATGTTGCTAACAGATGGCGAAAAGTTTGTACTATCATCATGTGTAACTAATTTCATCCTCTGCAAGTAGTTCTAGCAGTCACAACACAATTGTTTCAAAATGTCCACCGTTTGAAATACAGGGGTTCCACAAACGAATAATGAAGTTTACCATCACATGTTGCAATGTCTCTCCAGAAATGGATTCCCATGCTTCACAAATCAACGATTCAAACTCGTCTAATGTGGTGGGATTGTTAAGGTAGACAATGTCTTTCAATATATCCACAGAAAATAATCACAAGGAGTCAGATAGGGCGAATATGGAGACCAATCCACTCCTGTTTCAGTAAATTTGAGGTAATCCAATGCAATGACTCTATTCTCGAAATATTCATAAAGAGAGCGATTCACCTTTTCTGATGTGGTAGAGCTCCATCTTGCATGAACCACTCGATTCCCTGTTGATCCTCCAACCCTATCTGTGCGGGGATAAATTGTTCCAAAATTGTGAAGTAGCGTTCACTAGCTATCATTCCTCGCATGAAAAAAGGTCCAATAATGTCTATACTGCATACCGCAGTTCAAACAGTAACTTTGGGAGAATGTAGTGGTTTTTCTTCACGCAATTGGGGATTTTCGGAGCCCTAAATCTTCAGTTTTGTTTATTCACGAATCCATTCAAATGGAAATACACTTTTTTTTTGTCAACCAGATGCAGCCAACATCAAATACTTCTTTATAAATCATTTTGTGAGCATCTGGTTAGAAAATTCAACCTTTTGTTGCTCAGCTTTTATGGGTATGACTTGATGACTTTGGATTTTGAATGGAAACATGTGTAGGCGGTTTCTCATCATTTTCTATGTACTGGGAAGCTTCAAATCAGTCTTTGATGCAATTCTTTGGATGGATTTCTTTGGATTTTGATAAACAATTTCAGAAACTGTGGCGACATTTTCTGGAGTAACTACATTTTGATTCGGTCCAACATTTCCCACTCGATCATCAACCACGCTGCCTGTTCGTTCGAATTTGGTGATTAGCTTGCGAATGATTTTTGCATCGAGTTCTTTGGGAACATTAAATCGTTTTTGAAAACTGTACCTCGTTGGACTTCATTTTAAACTGTGATATTCCAGGACCAGAAAAACACATTGTTCAATGGAATACATGATTTTAATCTCTACACTAACTTTCTTGCACTAATCAACATTCAATTGATCGCTTTGGGCTTCTTAGCACAATTTATAGGCAATAGTATTGTGATTACAGCGCCATCTGTTTAGCGTCTTTTGTAACTATTATTTTAAAACTTCTGTGTATAAAATCCTTATCGTTCACACAATAAACATACCGTTTGCTGCATACTTTTATTGTTCTATGTTTTTGAGATTTG
>BMAW01070556.1:417967-432830 GCA_019974015.1 Nephila pilipes | reverse complement strand
TATATATATATATATATATATATATATATATATATATATATATATATTTGTGCCTAAAAACGATTTAGGCACAAATATCATGTGTATTTTATAATTTGAAGAAGTTATAAGTATAATCCAAGAATTATACAATTTTGATTTTATAAATAAATCATATTTTATTACTGTTTAAATTACATTTCCTCTGACTGAAAATAAATGTTATTGCCTAACATAGTGTTGGCTTGTGGACGAGTAAAGTGCGCAGAAATATATAATTTTTGTAAGACAACTATTAAAATGAAAAGAGCCATTTGTAAAAGATAACCGAAATGGTTCTAGTATTTTTTATGGTCTTGGGTTTAGAACTGTTTCTATGCAATTTAGAGAGGTTTGTTATGATTAAGCATTGCTCTAAATTTGTAGCAACGATCCGGTACCAATCTTAAAGACAAGATCTGAGAACACAACAAAACCATTTTAGATTAGATATTATTCGTCATCGTATATAAATTGGGATATTCGAAGCAATTATCAGCTATTACGTTTTTTTTAATACAAAATACTTGAAAGATGATGTAACATTCCAACACATTATACATATTACAATAATAGTGAAACTCGAACCAAGACCTCAATGGCCAAAAGACAGACAGTAAATTTTATCAGTATATCATATAAGTTGAATAATATTTCTTTAACAGTTGTAAATTTCTATACATTGAATTACTTAAATTGAAATTGACTTTAGTTTTAAAAATATTACGCTGAGTAAAATGTTTTAATATTATTAATATAAATGAAGGGATATATTTTAACATGTTTCCGACCTAACAAAGATACAGGAAATGTTTTCTCAAAATTTATATTTATTTTTCCTACATAGTTCCCTTGTAAGTCTACACACTTCTCCCAGCGATGCTCCAATCTCTGAACCCATCCAAATAGTACTCGGCATCTTTCTCAGCAAAATAATTGTTTACGAAGGTGATGGTCTCCTCATTCGACAAAAATCTCTGTCCTCCGAGCGCAATTTTTAGATTAGGGAACAAAAGAAGTCACTTGGGGCTAGATCTGGAGAGTAAGGAAGATGGTCAAACAGTTCAAACCGTAATTCGTGGATTTTCGCTATGGCAACCGCTGAGGAGTGAGATGGCGTTTGTCTTGGGGAAATAGAATTTTTTTTTCTGAAAATGTGACCGCAATTTCCCGCAATTTCTGCCTTCAGGTTGTCAAGTAATGATGCGTAGTATGCTCTTGTAATGATTTTTTCCTGTTTGAAGGTAATCGATTTTGGTTACTCTATAATTATCCCAAAAAACAATCATCATCACTTTTCCAGCCGAAAAAACAGTTTTTGCTTTTTTTCGAGTCGATTCCTCCTTCGTAGTCCACTGTTTTAACTGTATTTTTTTTGTTTCGGGCGTATATTAATGTATCCAGGCTTCATCTATAGTAATTAATCGGTGCTCAAAATTTGATTAAATGCACCTCAACTGCCCTAACAGAGTGTTGGAAATGTTCATTCGAACACGTTTTGGTCTAACATGAGCAAACGCGACACCCAACACGCGGGCAGCTTTTTAATCCCTAAATCTTGATTCAGTATGCGACAAACACGTTCTTTGGACATATTCATATAGTTTCTGCTATCTCTCTCACTTTTATTCTTTGGTCGTCTAACAACATTTGGTGAACTTTAGTGATGTTATCGTCAGTGGTTGCAGTTTTCGGTCGTCTTGAATGTTCATCGACTTCTAAGCTGGTGCGGCCACGTTAAAATTCAGCTGTCCAAAATTTAATGGTGGTAAATAATGGTGCTGAGTCCCCGTACACAGCGTTCAATTCTTCTTTGATTTGCGTAGGCGCATTGTCTTTCAAAAATAGATATTCAATGACAACTCGATACTCGATTTTTTTCCATTTTCTTAAAAACACTGACATCGACTCCCTTAAGCAATTGTCAAACAACAACTGCGCTTTCAAAATAGCTGAAATTTCGATGAATAACTTGCAAAAGATGCTCATCCACATTCCTTTGGTTTTATTGACGAGTGCTGCCATCTCCCTATTAAGATCGAAAACCTTTCATACCACCCTCCTATATATATATATATATATATATATATATGTATTAATTCACTTGTTCTCAAAATAAAGACAATTAAGCAAATACAGTGTGTACAATTAGACAAAGACCGTGTAACTTCAACAGCACGTCGAACCGCCTCCTGCTGCAATACAAACCTCAACACGGTCCGGCATTGAGTTGATTAGATGTCAGGTGTTGTCCCGAGGGAGATAGGCCTACAAATCTTAAACAGCCATCTCCAAATCATGTACAGAGTGAAACGGAGGTATCTGGCGTTTCAGGTTTTCCCACAAATACATCGAAAGGGACGCATATCGCAATTGGGGACATGTCTGGGGAGCGGGCCGCCCATGGAAGAGTCTGAACACGATGTAGAAAATCTTGAGCTATATTCGAGCAGTATGCGGACGAGCATTGTCTTGATGAAAAACTACTCTATTGGAAGACCATTTAGGAAAGTTCCCACATGGGGTCGAATAATGCTATCAACATAATGCTGGCTCGTTAAGGTTCCACGTATAAATATAAGAGTGAACCGGCTATCATAGGCTATGGCCCCCCCCCCCTCTAAATCGATACGCATGTAGTGCGGGCTGTGTGTCACGCATCAGAGGAGGTATAATTCTACAATCACTTGGAAGCCTCCACACCCGTACGCGACTATCCTGTGTTCCCAAAACGACCCAAGATTAATCACTAAACACCATGCTTTACCAATTTGGGGTATTCCACGTCGCTCTAGCTTGGTACTATTGTAGACGAAGACACCAATGTTTCGGTGTTAAAGGCAGTGCATTAAAAATGTGCTATTATCGTAGATTCGCTTCCGAAACACGTCTGGAAATGGTTTGTGGAACAACTGGCAGCCCTACAATTGTATCGGGGACAGAGTCCTTGTGGGATCCACGAGTGCTTGACGCACGATCAATCAAACCTCTCGTCTTGTCGTCTTTCTGGACGCTCCTGACTCTGTTCTTTGCACTTCGGTACCAATGCGGGTCAACTGCTCCCAACATGTTCTGTCGCAAGTTGGACACGACGCGTTGACCAGCTTGCAGTTTTCATGCTGATAATCATTTACCTCCCAAACTCACTTAGCTACGTGAAATGTCCTCTCACACGTCTGCCTGGCATTCTTTGCTTACTAAACATCTTCTAGAGTCGGAATGTGATCATTACGTTTATGAATCTTCCACTTTGTGCCATTTCCCTTAGGACCCACTTTCTGATTGCAGGGTCACTACAGGGTGTATGGTCATGCGCATTGACACCTAAATTGGATCATTTTCATATCGGACATCATTCAACTACTTTGCAAGGTTTCGCGATTGTAGCTTGCTTCCTTCTTGGCGCGCTACTTTCAATGTTCCTGAGTATATATATATATATATATATATTGGGGAAGTCAACTCAAGTACCAAGTTCTCAAACATTTACTATGAATGAATCGAATGAAAGTTTTAGAGATGAAAGAGTGTTCGCTGTTGCCTAATGATCATGGTCGCAGACTCATAGCTGGTGTTGTTTTCGTTGAGTCGTGGGTTCGAGTCCTGATGCCACTAAAGACTCGCCATGTAGCGGGGTATGCACGTTAATTCTAGTCGAAGACCCAAGTCCACCCGTAAGCGTGGTGTGGAAGTTTGGAGGGGGAGATGCTAGCTTTGGTGTTCTCCTCGTCACTTGACCGAGGTTCAAAATTACGAGCCTCGCGTTTCTCATGCAAATAGCCCTCGTGCTTCTTTTCAGTATGACGTTGATAAACATCATATCACAATCCCAGAGATGAAAGAGTCTTTCTATGCAATTGTTGTTGAAATTACCTTCTTGTTATAAAATATATTCTGTTTTATGTTCATAAAACCTTTAAAAAGCAATCCTTTCATAAATATTTGAACTAACTGCTATAATATCGCAAAACTAACTAATCACTCCAATGCACAAAAATAACTAGTCACTATAATGTAAAAATTATTTTTCATTAAAGTGATTTATTGACCTTAGATGACCTGAAAATTGTAAAAAAATTGATACAATACTACATGTCATTTGGAAAAAATAGCTCCAAATTATTTTGGAGCAGCATTATTAATGACCTTTTTACAAATAAAAAAAAATTTAAATTAGTATCATTTTTTTGTACTTCTTACAAAATGTAAATGTGAAGATTCTAGAGGGAATTATTGAATGAAAGGAAGTTTAACCATATTTGAGTTTCATGATGTTCATGATACAACATGAAATTACTGTAAATCTGCAAAAATGGTAAAAAAAGTTCTAAGAAACGTCTAAAATTTTAATTTTACTATAAATACTTTGGTAATAAAATAAATATCTATCTACAAAGATAAAAAAATAATAGTAAAAAATAATGGGAAGTTTTTCTTAAAAATAACAGCATTATAAACATTTATGTACAAGTAGTATTTCTTATGATACATCTATTGAGGAATATTTGTCAAAAAACTTATGTCTTTTAATTCCAGTTTTACCGATTCACGTTTACTTTTTTTTTTATTTCGCTTTTAAATAAAAAAAATATTACGAATAAGAGAGGAAATTAATTTATATCTCTAATATCTATTTATTAGATTGCAGTTGCTAAGTATTAAGAGTTAATTTATTTTGTAAGCTTTCCTAGTCTTTCAAATATGTGGGGTAAGGAGGCGGATCTCAAGTGTAAATAATAAAAATTAACACAAATAAAAAATAAGCGAGGAGAATTGATGTATTTTTTTAGAAAGTAAGAACCTAATTTTTTAATGAAGAAAAGCGAAACTCGCAAATGTACGGAGAAAAAATAGCGTTTTATCCTTGAGACAATTGAAATATTTTTTTTCTTCACAATAGCTATAATTTTTAAGTATGTATTTTGTTTCAATTAGGATATTTTATAACATTCTAATGTATTTAAATGTCTTAAATAAAAGGATATTTTATAAAATAATACTGTTCGGACTTTATATAAAAAAAGAAACACATCAATTTTTTTTTCTTACTTAAATACCCTTATCATGCTTAGACAGGAATACCCTTAGTTAAAAATACGCTTTATCTGATTACGACTTATTTATTAGAACAGTTGTTCCAGTTTACATGATGAAATATACAAAAGTTTAGATTTTATTGTCTTAAATATATCATCTAATTAAAATATCATACTAAAGCTGAGAAACTCCATATGATCAAAGTTACATATTTATACATTCACAAGCGGCTTCATAAACTTTTTTGCTTAAGTCAGGTGCGAATCTTATTTGTTACACATGGAAATTCATGCGAATCGTAAAGAAGTATCAGATATATATTTAAAATCAGAAAATTAAATATCAGAAATTTCAAACTCCTGAAAGTCATTTTAAAATATTATTTCAAGTAAATCAAAGCAGAAATGTGTATAGTAGATTCTCAATCAACTAAACTTTATGCCAAAAATAGGGTCGGTAAATGAATGACTAGTTTATCCAAAAGAACGTTTACAGCGGTATTTTTAGTTATAAATTATATTAAATAGAAATGCCTATTGAGTGTGTGTAACATTACTAATAACCATCTATTATGAATTTGTTTAGATAGGTAATGAACATGAAAATTACATTTAAGTCTTTCCATTCCCTTCACAAAAATCCTTTATTATCTAATATAGAAATTTACTTCATATTTTACTACCTATTGTAGATATTCAATATTATTCAAAATAGCGATAAGCAATTGTTATTCAACTTTCTTTGAATTTGAAGAAATGCACTTTCATTTAATTATTTTACAGTGCTCTTTATCTTTTCATATAATCGATAAAATAAAGTTTAAAACGAGATATAACATATGAGAAATAATTCAGGAAGTTGAATTTTCTATTTGCTAGAAGGAATGTATACTTTTGACCTCTTCTTAAATATACCAATTTATTTATATTGATAATAAACGATAACAGAATCAATCCAATGTGAACGCCATTTTGTACTACTTTTTACAAGGGTAAGTTCAGTTACATTCAGACGAAATCGAGAAAAAGTCATTTTTGCAAGAAAATAAAAAAAAATAAAACATAAATAAAAATAATCGTTCGTGTTTTCAAAAGAAAGAGTAGTTATCGAAATGTATTATAGGAATGTATGTCATGCTTTTCTTTTTGCTCAAGATTTTATTGCCGAAAAAATATCTCTCAGAACAATAGGCGATATAATTTACCTTTCTTTTGTGTTTGATTTATATTCTTTTATTTTAGTGTTATGTATATTACCAAAAATATACATCAACGAGACCGATTCGCTTGTCAAAGAAAAACGAGTAACGGTTTTATGGTTGAGTGTACAGTGCACGAAAGATAAATGCGTATTCTAAAAATAAACCGGAATATTTTTATGTAAAAAGAAATATTCGCTTTTCTAATGTGGATAAAGTTAGAGGTAAGTGCTCAAGAAGATTAAACTACCCAAAAAGTCTGTGTTGCCGAAATACCTGACTTATAAAAAAATTGGGAGGAAATCTTATAAATTTACTTTCTCGAAAGTGTGTTTTGTGTCCCGAGTATTAAATTTTCTTAATCAGTTCACTTAATAACTGAAATTTGAAATCGAATAAAATTTAAGTTACATACAGTTATTACCTAATGTCTCTCTAAATAAAAGCTGCGTTAAAATATTTGGAGGTTATATGTACTTGATAATATAGTTTTATTGTATGGGACAATCATTGATATTAAAATTTTAAAAATAGTATAAGGCTGTTACTCTAAAATTTTTAATTACAAGCGTGATATATATACACTCCTCGCCATAAAAATTTGCGCACTAAGAAGTAAAGGTGGGATTGTTGCGAAACTTGGCATAAGGGTACGTGTCAGGCAGATAAGTAAATGATTAGAATCGTAGTGTGATTGCGCATTGCTTAATGCCTCCAGAGGAAGTTGAACTTCGTTCTCCTTGGATTATAAAACATGTAAGCAGAGCTTGTTTGCGTGTAGTTAATCTGTTACAGTGGGATACTTTTTAACCAGAGATACGATTACGCCGCCATCGGAGGCAATATGAGCAGCTGTCAGAGTTCGAGAAAAAAAGAATCATAGGGATGATGGAAATCGGGTTGTCAGCTCGGCGAGTGGCTCGCTACCTAGGCCGCTCTGTAGGGAGGTGTTGCGACTAGTGGACAAAAGAGAGGTCTGTCACACGGTAACCAAGCTCAGGACGTCCTCGACAGACCAATAGTCGAGAAGACCGTCCCATCATACGACACGCATGCACAGCACCAACTGTCTTATTGTCCACCATCCATACACAGGCAGCGCCTGGCTGAAGGACAGTTGCTATCTCTGCGCCAATTACGTGTACTGCCATTGACACCCATTCACTGTCGTCACTGTTTGGAGTGGTATCGCGCTCGAAGGGATAGGACTGCAGCCGAATGGAATGAGGTAATCTTTAGCGACGAATCCAGATTCAATTTGGGCAGTGATGATAATCGCGTACGTATGTGGATGCGTCGTGGTGAACATCTCAATCCTGCCTTCTCTGTACAGCGACACATCCTTCCTACATCTGGTGTGATGGTAGGGTGTACCATCGCATTCGACACACACGGTCACCCCTAATATTGATTCATGGTTCCATGATAGCCCAGAGGTACGTTCGTGACATTCTTCGGCCACATATCTTGCCACTCATGACACGGCTCCCAGGAGTTATTTTTCAACAGTACAATGCTCGCCCACACACAACAAGCAAACCACCTCCGCTACATTTCCACCCTTTCCAGGCCTTCTCTATCTCAAGACTTGTCATTGATCGAGCATATCTGGGATAATTTAGGACGGCAAGTTGAACAGCCTACCAGTTTGGTCGAATTAAAAGCGCGTTTACATCAATTTCGGAATGAGATGAGATGTCGCAGGATATCATATGGGACTTGATGCCTCAATGCCCGACGGTATCATATCATGTATTCACGCTAGATGTCATCCAACATTCATTTATTATTTTTCCTACAATAAATGATCACTTTGCTTTGATTTTGTAATCACTTACTTACATTAATGTTGTTCTTACGTATGTAAAATTTCGTTTTATTGTGACAACTCTCTTTAAGTTTGCAAATTTTAGGGCAATGAGTGTATATATATATATATATATATATATATATATATAGTGAGGCTCGAACCTACAGCTCGTTGGAAGCAATTCCGGTTACGACCATGACCACTAGGATACCACCTCCACACTTTTAAATAAGAAAAATTTCTAGAATTTCTTGCGTATTATAATGTTTTCTGTTATAATTTGTGACATGAAACAGTAATATAGATATTTGAGAACCTACAATTGGAGCTATATATTTAGAACTGTTTATCTTGCTCATATTCATTCTGTAGTTAAATCGTTTTTTGATATTTCCACGAAAAATATCAATATTTTCCACAAACATTTACACTACATCCAAATTTTTACTAGCTTTACTATTTCATGAGTGAGTATTTTGTTTCTCAATATCGCATTCCCTAAATTAACTTATTTCAACGTTTGAAAAATTACCAAGCGAAGTAGTTCGACAAAATAAAATCGAAACTAGTTTTCTTTGTTGGTGTTTTTATAAATGTGCTAGGTAACTCCAAAGTAAATATTTTAAATAACGTATTATACTGCGAATTCTTATGATAACTTTATCACGAGTTTTATCAGTTTAAATCTAGCATGAGAGGAATTAGGTATTACAAACCTCATCAAGCAGTTATTGTTAAATCCCCTGTGAGTTTCAACAATCCTCATAAAAACAGTGGCACCTAAAATTGAGTAAACACCCTTCACTCTGATTTTGAAAGGTCTAAAATAATATTATTACAAACTCACTTAATTTTAATATTTACAGAAATGTGTAACGTAGCTTCCTAGACAACGACCATATGGACATTTTTGTGTTCCCTGCTCCTCAGTTAAAGAGACGTAATAAAAGGTTTACATCTACAAAGCGGGCAATAAATAGGCCACACCTGTGTTCAGCTGCAATGATGCATTCATTGAACGCGTAGCCCCGCTACACAGGTCTGGAAGGGATGATCTGTCATTGTGAAGAATTACAGGAATTCTAAATCGAAAAGAATGGAAATATACCAATCAAAAATGAAAAAGAATTGAAAGGGGCGTGAGACAGCCTTCCCATAAAGATTTAAAAGGGACATAGTGAAAAAAAAAAAAAAGAGAGAACAGTGTGAGGAGATCCGGCGACCAGAAGGAAGGAGGCAATCACACAAGGAAGGAGCGAGAAAGCGAAAACCGGACTTTACTCGTACTATTTTGGTGGACTCTTGTTCATGCTATTTTGTTCATGTTATTTTAAAAAAAAAATATTTGACTGTTGCAAGTATTAAGGCGAAAACGCCTTGTAACTTGCGAATATAGTTGTAAATAAAGAAAATTACTTAAGCTGTGTGATCCTTCCAGCTAAAGATATATTTTTACTACACATGGGGTCACTACGTTCCAAATGATAAAATGTACATTATAAAATACGTGTGAGTGAGAGAGAAAGAACTGAAACTGATATTGAAATACGGAAAAGTGTCATTTTAATGACGGAGGTAGGTAATTTCTGCGTGATATTGCAAAGAAAGTTCAATGTAATCACGGATGGGTACAAAAAAATATCCAGAAGTATTCAAAAATTTGGGCAAATTGCAAATAAACGTGTTAGAGGGAGAAAAAGAATCCTTCAGTTCGATAGCCAACAGCATCATTCTAGATATAATAAAAAATCATTAGATAAGCACTGTAAAATTTGTTTCATCTACTTTCACAACAACAGGAAGATGTGTTTCTGCAGAAACTATTCGAAGAGTACTCCGAAAAGCAAATAATAATGGTCACGTAGCTAGATGTAAACTTTTAAGTTCCTAAGCAAATAGAGTAAAAAGGATTACATTTACTGAAAATCGTGTATATATATATATACATCTGTCAGTCTGTATTCTTCGAAGCCACTAAATATCATTGAGAAGCTTAGTTCATTGTAAAATGGAAGCGAAAGCCGAGAAGTGTAATTTTGTGTGTGTTTAAGTACGGCTGTTGGTAAGAGATAAGGTTTAATCCGTAGGTATGGTAGGATGGATCCTTAAAAGTAAATTCTAACAAGAAGAATGGACGAGGAAGAATATTTAAGGATTAAGGAAAAAAAAATAGACGACAGATTGCTTTTAAAGTAAAATTATTTATTAAAAAACTAAAATTATAAGTTAAAGCAAAAAGTGTAACTCATTTTTTTTTTTTAAAAAAAGCATTGGTTTTATTTAACTCGAGATGAAAGAAAATATTGTGTGATCTTTTATTAGCTTCTCAATCAATTAAATATTTTACATCGCAAAACTCTGTATTTTAAGCGTATAATTTTTTGTTTGCTATGATTATTATTCCCATGGGACTTTCGCTCTCTAACTAGGGCTTGGATCTCAAGGAAAGACCTCAATTCGAAAAATTCATTTGAATCATTTGGAATCCCTTATAAATTCAAATGTAATAGTATGGTCAGTTAGGAACCCAGGTTGAGACTGATTGTTTATTGTCGTAGCAATAAGAAGCGAAAGGAGAGCTATTGGCGATGGACCTCTTAACTTTGAACCTCGATCAAGTGACGAGGATCAAATCAGAGCTGGCACCCTACTCTCCAAATTTCCATATCATATTTACGTGACAACTTAGATCCTTGACAGATTTAACATGCATCAGTCCGGCTTCATGACTAGCCATAAGTAAAATCAGGACTCGAACCCATCACTCGACGGAAATAATGCCGGCCACTCTCTCGCGACTATGACTGGTCGTTTACCACGGTCGTTTGGGATCTCAGTATCCAATCAGATATTCTCTGTGAAATTTTGATCATTCTGTGAATGTATGCATATAGCTTAGTTATATTCATAACATTTTTAATTCAGTCCCCCCCCTCCCAATTGTTGATTCTGGTTAAAGCCCATTCTATATACGAGCAAGAAAATGGTGCAATCTCCAACAGCGCAACAAGGACAACGGTCGAGAGAGACTTTAATTTTAAATTGATTTAAGTTCACTTATTTCATTATTATTATTGTTATACTCACAGTGGATCTTCGCTTTCTGAACACAGAACATTAAGAGTTCTTCCGGTACATCTATTTGAATGAGGCTTATGAATGCTATTCACTAAACAAAACGGAACCAAAGAGGAATGGCCGTGGTAGCCTAGTGGATAAGGCAGCGGACTCGTGGACGGCGGTTTTCATCGAGTCGTAGGTTCGAGCTGATGCCTGTAAAGGCCTGTAGCCGGGGATGATGCACGTTAAATCTGTCGGGTCCCAAAGTCCACCCGTTGGCGTGGTGTGGAAGTTAGGAGAGGGGGTGCCAGTTCAGGTGTCGGCCTCGTCACTTGACCGAGATGGAAAATTGCGAGGTCCGTCACCAATAGCCCGTGTTGCTCTTAATGCAACGTTAATTAAACCAAACAAACCAAAGAGGTAGAGTACTTAGTGTGATTAAAAAAAAAAAATCAAAGTCATTTTAAATTAAAAAAAAAAAAAAAAAAGGCATTCATTTCATATCTTTTTTTTACAGCAATTTTTTAATACTTGACAACTGTGCGTATATTTCATTAATTTAAAGAGTTTGATTGTGTTTGTGGTGGATGCGGTATACGAGGAATCATGGTCAGAAAATAGTTTTGTGATCTACGAGTCTCAAACAGAATCATAGACTCGAATGCTGCGTCTACGAAAGACCTGTTGAGCTAAATAAGAGGAGGGAAAGGGGGGGGGGTCTGTAGGACGTTAAACGAAACTGAGTATCAATGTCCTCCCACTGTGCGGTGTGGGTGTTAGAAGAAAGAGGTTTCAGCTTAGTCATCGTTTTGTCAATTGACCGTGGTTGAAAATTACAAAGTCCGTTGCCAATATCTCTCGTACAGTTCTAGAACGACGTTGTTTCAATTAGTGATTAAATTTGTAAAGACGTCTCCCTCAGCAGTGTATTTTCTTGTGATAAAATGAGAGTTTATCAGTCACGCAAGAAGCTTTTGTTTTAGTCAATGACAAAATGACCACCCGAGCACTTTTTAAAATAAAGTGTTTTCTGAATATCTTCTCTGACCAATCCCTGATTAATTAATTAATTAATTAGTGAGTGAGGGAATGAATGAATGAATGAATAAGAGTAAATGAGCGAGTAATGGAATGAATGAATGAGTAAATGAAAGAATGAGGGAGAGGTTAATGGGCAAATGAACGAATAAGTGAGATAATGAATGAACGAATGGATGGATGAACAAATGAATGGATCAGTGAGCTTGTGAGGGAGTGAATGAATGAATAAATCAACGAAAGATTGAATAAATGAATGGATGAATCAAATCATTATCCCTTTAATGGCTAAATCTGTTGCCCCCCATAATGCATTATAGCGAGCAATTTCTTTAATTATTTCCAATTTTTATTCTTTTATTATTCAGTTTGAATGATTTTGATTGCTCATTAACGTAGTTCTTGAAAGCAATATGAGAGCTATTTTGAACCACAGTCAAGTAGCGAGGACGACACTTGGGTTACCACACATTCTCTCAAGTTCTATTTGGTAATTAATATAATTTTATGCATAAGTTCAGCGATTATAGGTCTACATAGTCTACATATCTAGTAAAATAAAAAAAAAAGTTTTTAAGTAAGAATTTCTCTCAAGACCAGATTTTTCACAATTTTAACGATAGCTCATGTGATAGAGATAAATAAATACTATCAGAAATTTATAATCAAATTTGAATTCCTTTGTGAATTATATAACTTTTTACTGAACTAATGCAAAAGTTAAGTTTTGTAAGGTAGCAAAAATGATCGTATCTGTTAATAACTATTATTTTAAAAAAATTTCAAAATAGACTAATTGGAGACTTGTATTAGAGAATTTTTTCTTTGATTGACTGTTTATTAACGTGGCACTTAGTAATAACTCTAGGGCTATTTGTGACGGACCTTGTAATTTTGAACCTCAGTCAAGGAAGACTGTACCTGAGCCGCTACCTCTCACTCGTAACTTCCCCACCACGCCTATGGGAGAACCTGGGGTCTCGATAGATTTTAAGTACATTGACACAGCTAAACCACGCATTTTTAGAGGCATCAGGACTCGATTAAACGTCTTTGATGGGATCAACACCTGCTGCGAATTCGTGCATTCGTGACCGAATTCATTCGATTCATTCATGAATTCGATTCGAATGCATTTGATTCGAATTTGTGACCACTAGGCTGCTGTGGTCCCTGTGTTAGTGAGAGATAGATACCAATAAGACATCAACACATACATTATGCTCATTATGTTTACTCCCAAAAAGGGGACAGTACTTTTTATATCACAAACATATAGTTTCCTTTACTATATGTTTGTGATATATATATATATATATATATATATATATCACACACACACACACACACACACATATATCGATATGTATGCATAATTCATATAAAAAATTCGTTGTACTGATTCCAAATTTAATTTTTTTTCTCTATATCACGTGAGCTACTTTTATAATTGTGAAAATTCTGGTCTTGGAAAAAAAATCTATATTTAAAAACTTTTATTTCATGAAATATACAGACCTATAATCACTGAACTTACGTATAAAATTATATTAATTACCAAAAAGTACATATAAGAATGATAATAGGATTAGTGGTACAATATTTAATAAGGGATATAATTACTGTTTCCCTTTTAATAAATTTCCTTTCTTTGATAGTGATTTAAGTTTAAATATGAAGAGGAATATTCTACATAACTATTTAGAAATATCAAATTAGTTAAAATGTCTCTATAATTTCAAAATAATTTAAATATTTTCTGTATTACTTGAGTAAAGGCTGACTATCCGAAATTTTTTAAAGAAGAAATTTAAAGTGTAAAAAATATAGAATGTAAATTATATTTTAGTTGTAATTTTTTAATTGTTATTTTTTAATTAATTGTTTTAATTAAATTTTTTAATATTATTATTTTTATTTTTTCTTTTATTCCTTCAGGAAGTTTTCATTTTTGGCGATATTTGTAGATATATTCATTTAGTTTTGACAGTGTGGTAGATGGCGTTTCTATCTCTTGCCTTTTCAATTCATGTATATAGTGGGTATTTAGTTCGACATATTTGCTAAATCTTGTCGCCAGGTGAAATGATCTTGTAAGGGTTTTTATTTTTATTTTCGTGCATATTTTGAGTTATTAATAGTATTTTTTGGTTCGTTTAATTACAATATGATTCGATGTTTTGGATTTCTGTGGGTTTACTTGGTTGTCTTTTTTGCAATGAAAATATTTGAATTTGCTTGTTTTTGATCTCTGTTTTAATGTATATTTGGTTTTTAACCGTTTTTTAAATAATATATTTTATTAATGGGGATAGTTTGGCCAATAATTCTTGAATAACCTTGTCTAAGAGTCTAAAGCCTGTTCAACTTGAAATATTTTTTTCTCCGTCTTTTTCTCCTCTTTAAAAAATTTGGTTTTTTACAGTTTTACAATTTATCTATCTTTTTATTTTTTATAATTTTGGTAGTTGTCAATTTAATTTTTCGTTTAATTTACTATATTTTGAAAACTTCTATTGTATATAATGTTTTTCTTTTATTATTAAATTTGCAAATTTGCATATTTATTTTTATTTGCTTATAATGTTTCATCTGTATATTTTTATGGAATAGTGTATAACTTTTTACTCAATGTGTGGTAAAATAATAAATCTGACACACACACACACACACACACACACACACACACACACACACACACA
>BMAW01070556.1:400784-412405 GCA_019974015.1 Nephila pilipes | reverse complement strand
TTTAATAGTTTATATATATATATATATATATATATATATATATATATATGTAATGTTACTGAAATAGGCAATATTTTGCTCCTTCTAAGAGAAAGTTTACATTTTTATTACACTTCTTTATTTTCTTTATATAAAAAAAATTGTTACTCAAATATTTTTTAAAAATTATTCTTTGAAATCATGAAAATTTAGGAATAATTGCGTGAAATTTATATTTACTAGCTTGCACTTATTTATTATATTTAAACATTCAAAATAAATGAAAACCAAAAATTTTAAAAAATAATATAAATTTATTATTTTCTTTTAACCTATAATAAAAGTCTGAGTTTTTTTTAATTCAAGAAATAAGGCATCACTTATAAGAAAAAGCAAAGCAAAATGGTTGGAGCTAAATGGTTGTCGGCTGACAAATAATGGATGATGACAAAGATAGTGTGAACGATTTTGGAGAAAGATTTCTAATACATGATTTCCCAAATCTAAAAATTGTCAGATAACCCGGTTTTTTTACCTTTTAGAAAACTAAACTATTAGTAAATTACTTTTAAAAGTATATAAATTATTTGAGAGGGATTATACCTGAATAAAGGAAGATTAGCTATAATTTAAAGAGAAAAATAATAAGCATATAAGGCATAAATAACCGGTTCACAACCATATCCTTTGATTAATTCCTTACTTACTTTTTAAGTATCAATTACTGATTAGGTTACCTCAGATGAATAATGTAACAAATTATGCTTAGAAAGTAATTTAATAAAACTTAATTTTTTCAAAGTGTCAAAATCGACTCGCTGCTATAGCTGCTTAAAATTGTATTTCACTAATATTTTCATATCTATGGGAAAGTATATAATGCACAAATTCAGCTACAAGTTACTCAAAATATAATAAACAAAATAACTCTGATGTTGATAGAAGGAAATGATTACAAAGATTTCATGAGTAAAAAGTACCAAGATTGGTAGACTAACTAGGCGCGCACGCGCGTCTCATGAAATTAAAAATGTATAACCGTCGAAGAAATAATTAACAATAGAATAGGAACTGAGACATATACTACTATTGAAACCAGATTTAATATGTCCTGAAGAGGAAAATTAATAGATATATCATTCTATATGAAAATATCTGAAATTTATTGAATCATTAGAGGTTTTTTTTAGTTAAAAAAAATCAATTATTGCATCACTAGCTTTTCTGGAATTGGTAGAAGATAAATAGCATATGTAGAGATTTAAATATTCACAACATTTATGAAATGAAATGCAAAGAATAATTATGAAAATTTGATGGAAACCGAATACTCTCGAATAGAACTGAATCTCATTGAATAGTATATTGAACTGAATACTGCTCTCCAGATTCACTGCTATTAAAAAGGATATCAATATTTCAGGATATCTACATAGTTGAAATCAATATTTTTTTGCAGATAATGTTAAAATATTAGTTAATTGCTAGTTTTTTTTAAGAAAAAAAAGATATATCGTCAATCCGTAGATCAGGAAATTTATGTTACTATCTTTTGATAACAAATTTAGTTACCTCAGATATATTTTTATTCATATACACTGTTGGGCCATTGAAATTGCAACACCAGGAAGAGATGCAAATATCAAAATGATATTTATTGTTCAAATATATTATACTAGAAATAGCAAGCAATTAAATTTTCAAGAAATTTGGATGCATAGATCCTGAGAAATCAGTACCCAGAATAACCACTTCTGACAGGAATAATAGTTCTTATACGCCTGGACATAGAGTCAAACAAAGATTGGATGCCAAGTACAGGTACAGTAGCCCATGCAGCTTCAACACGATGCCACAAAACACCGATTGTAGCATCTGGGTATGGTGACGAGCCAGTCGCTCGGGAACCATTAACCAGACGTTTTCCGTTAGTGAGAGATCTGGAGAAAGTTCTGGCCAGAGCAGCAGTCAAACTTTTTCGGTATCAAGGAAGGTTCTTAAAATACCGGCAACATACGGTTGTGCATTATCCTGATGAACCGTAGCGTTTCGCAAGGCTCAAAGAAAGGGTAGAGTTCAGGACCCTAAAACACCAGAAATGTAACGGTCACTGTTCAAAGTACCTTCAACAAGAGGGTCTTGTTGCCTTCAGCAAGAGGTGCGTACAAAAGGTGTCTGAGACGTGTATCCAATACCATCCTACACCATCTCTCCAGGTGATGGGTCAGTACGATGATGTCGAATGTACGCTGGCAATGTGCGTTCTCCACGTTGCCACCAAACGTGAATGATGATGGTGTAAACAGAACCTGGATTTATCTGAAAAGACAATGGCACGCCATTGCTGACTCCAGGTTCATTGCTGAAAACATTAATGAAGATGTTCCTGGCAGAGATGTAGTGTAAATGGTAGCCGAAGCTATGGTCGCAGAGCTGACAGGCCATGTTGTTGAATACATCGTCAAATAGTTTGTGCAGACCCTTGTTGTCTTGAAAAAAATCCGTTTCTTGACTCAGAGCTCATGACGTGGCTGTACAACCCAATAAGACCATGTTAGTAACGTGTCTGCTTTCTCGGCTATTAGTGATAGTCAGCCATTGAAATCCAGCACGGAGTTCTGTATGACCCTCTTTAACCCATTGATTCCATATTCTGCGGACAGTCATGGGATCTCGACCTACGAGAGCAGCAATGCTACGATACGGTGCACCACAACCCGGGTTGGCAACAATTCGACCTCTGCTGAAGTCAGAAACGTATTGGTAAGCATTTCCCCTTCTTATACGAGGCACCACAAAAGTTCAAATGCAATTTTTGTACAAGAATCCTGCTGTATAATTTCTTCATCTAAAGACGATGTAGGTGTAGCCACTGGCACCTGCTTTACATTAATGCGTTGAAAAGCTAATCATTCATATATATCAACATCTTCATCTTCCTGTCGTGTAAATTTCACGTGTGTAGTGCATCGTCTTCTTGGTGTAGCAATTTTAATGACCAGTAGTGAATCTTTTAGAATATTTTATCTTTCTTATTAACGATTTGAATTTATTTATTGAATATAATTATCAAAATTTCCCTTACTTTAGATGAAAATAAATTTAAAAATGTTTTGAAAGTATTATAAAATTTAGTTTATCTGTTTCTGGAACAGAAAAGAAAGAAAAAAAAATTCTGCTGTCAAAATACTCAATAGGAATATAAAAAAAGACAACATATTTAAATAAATAAATAAAGCACATTCATACACAAAATTCTTCACTTTTTGACACACAGTCACCCACATATGCACGTGCACTCGCGATAGAGTATATAAAGTTTTAATTATTACTAAGAAATAAACGACATATATGCTTAAAATTAATTCTTCATTGTTTGTTTTCATGATGTGGTAGATTGAAGTAACCCGTAGAATGGAGAAAATGGAGCTCTATACAGATGGAGGACAAAATAATACGAACACCTGTGAAATAATGGAAAATCTTTATTAATGGAGGATTGGACCACCTTTTGACTGAAGTACAGATTTAATACGACGTGGGATAGATGCATAAAGGTCATGGACAATATTTAATGGAATATTAAGCCATTTCTCCTGCAGAACGGTCTCTAATTCCGAAAGGCTGGAAGGAGGTGGAAATCGGGAACGAAGTTTGGACTCCAAATATTCCCATAAATGTTCAATAATATTCGAGTCCGGAGACTGAGGGGGCCAGGCAAGATGTTCAAATTCATCGTCATGCTCTTGGAACCATTCTTGAACACACCTAGCAGTGTGGATAGGGGCGTTGTCGTCTTAAAAAAGTGGTCACTCTTCATTGAATACAGTTTGGACAAAAGGATAGACATGATCCCCTAGAATGCTTAGATAATGATTGGATTTGATTCTCCCATGCAGAATTACAAGTGGTCCAAGACCACGCCAAGATATCGCACCCCATACCATAATGGAGCCCCCTCTCCATGCTTTACAGTTGGAGAGGGGTTCATGATTAAACGCTTCTCTGGGCGTTCTCCAGACATAAACGCGTCCGGTCGTCTGAAATAGGGTGAATGACAATTCATATGACCATGTTACCTGTTGTCAATGCTATGGGGACCAGCCTTTGTGTTCTCTGAACCATTGGCGTCACTTGAAAGCATTAATTGCTGTCACCAAGGAATTGCCACTCTGCTATAAATGTTAGCAGCATGAAGTTCCCTTTTGACAGTTTTTGTTGAAACGGGGTCCTGGAGATGACTGTTCATTTCAAATGTTATCTTATAACGATTGCTTGTGCTTTCGGACTACTATGCGCTTCAAGACCCGTCTATCCCTATCAGCAAGCTCTGACTTTCGGCCACTGTTGTGCTTTGAACACGTCGTCTTACCCTCTTTCGTGCACGCTGTCATAACGGCTGATTCCGAAATCCTTGTAAACCCCAAAAGGTTTGCTGCTTCTGTAACCGATGCTCCAACAACCATTCCTCTTTGGAACTCTGACAGGTCTGACATTTCAACTTATCACAAACAGTTCGATAGACGCATGCAACGCAGATGACTGCTGTTGAGAGACTGATACCTTCCTCTTCACGCTCACTAGATGGCAGACTTCTATTGCAGGTGGCGCTGCTGTACTGCAGGTGTGAAATACGTCATACCTTTTCACAAGTGTTCGTATTATTTTGTCCTCCACTTGTATATCTACTGAATTTTACAATGATTGCCTTCAAAAGGTCAAGAAACGGTAAAAGGGTTGTATACCTCTAGATGGTGACTATGAAGAAAAATCTTAAGAATAGCAAATAAAAATTAAGGTAATATAATAAGATTATATTTTAATAATAATTAAAACCTTACGATACCTAGGGATAATAATTAAAACTTTATGATACTGTGAGTTACTTCATTCTACGGTTTCTGGAAACCAAGCAAATCAACATTAATCGCCAAAATTTACAACATTATGAACAAAAATATCAATTAATGTACAGAATAAATTTCATTCACATATTTGGGTTATTTTTTGGAACTAATTCTTAGAAGTAATACCCCTCTTGTTTATACCTATTAAAATGATGATAAAAATGTACAAAAATATAATCAAAAGATAATTGCTAATGGAATTTTTTGAGAAAATACAGATGTAAAAAATACTGATTAATATTTTATTTCTTGATGAATATGTGAAAGAAGGAACAAAATTGAAGAAAATAAATAGAACAGTATAGAAATAATAATAGAAACTTCTCTCAGACTTATTTCCATTACTAAATCCTTTTACTTATTTATATATTTCAATACCTATTTCTCCTGAATTTCAGAATAAAATCTAAATTATATACTGTAAATTAATTTATGAACACCAAGAAGAAAGAGATACATTAAGACCTTATTTTTAAAATGAACTTCATATAAACCAGAATTTTGAAAATCGATCTGTTACATAAAATGCAATGTAAACATATATTTTATTAACATTTTTGTTATATAAATGTACAAAATAAATATAAGTTTATCGAACATACTTAAATACTATTAAAAAAATTTAATAAAAATTTAATATAAGCCATACGCATATCCGAGGAATAGATGTATAGGGAGGAACAAATGATGAAATAATGAAGAATATTAATATGTATTAGTTATTAATTGTAAGTTTGATATTGCTGTAATATATATAAGCTATTAAAACAAGAAATAAAAATAGATAAGCATAGAATAAATAAATAAAAAATTCATTATAATTGATTTACTAAGCAATAAAAGAGTGATTAATGTTGTTTTCTTAACGCAGAACTTAGTCTTTACTGTATGCTAAAGTATGTATGCTGAAGTATGTACTAAAAATGTGTAGACGAGTTAAAGAAGGAAAAGTTTTAACGATTATATGTAAAGTTTGAATATTCTTTGAAGAAATTCGTATTTAAAGAGATTAGGCATATTAAGTTCTTGTTGAAAATCGTCAATAAAATCACATGTGGACACTATAAATTATTAAGATATTTTGAATCGGATGTTAAAAAAATAACTGAATAGTTCCGAAGTGCTCGCTATTAATTTAAATTCTAATTTAGAAAGAAAAAAAAACAATCTTGAATAATACACTTCAGAGATCTATCGATGTAATGTAATTGTCTTATTTTGATTAAACTGTCTTTAACCTCTGAGAGATATGTTGAAGGCACCCATTAAGAAAATAGAGGGTTATGAACATAAAATGAACAATTAACATCCATTCATCTAGAAGAATTAACAAATCACAATATGCGCATTAATGATTATTATTATATTAAACCATGGCAGTATTTTGTGAATTTATTAAAAGTGAGAACATTATAACACCAAGGATTAAAATTAAAAAAGTTATAATTATTATGAGCTCAAAGGGACAAATATTTTCAGAAAAGAATAAAATTACTGATACAATTTCAGCATTATTGAGTAATTTTCTAAGGTAATTTGCAATGAGATTTTGAAGAGCATTGCTTAAATAGGTATGATTCTTATGCTTTGATTTCTTAAATAAAATATATTGCTGTTGATGAGAAAACAAAATGATGATTCCATTAATATGCTAATATCAGATATATGATAGGTTGGTTAAAAATGAATATATAAAGTAATATAAGCTTAATTTAATGGTTATTTTGTGATTAAAAGTTTTTGTGGAGGATTTCTTTTACTTTTCTCCTTCTCTCTCCTTTTTCATCATCAATAACTGCAAAAGAATATTCTTATAACATGAGAGTGCCAATGAAAGAAATGAACTCTACGATCCGCTGAAGGCTTTTCTATATTAATATAGGAATACATTTGAGCTAGGAAGATAAATGTGAAGAAGTTAGGATATGTAGCTATATGAATGTGTTTTTTTATTCGTAATTAACAATTAAGTTCAAGAAGTAATTTTTATATACTAATACAATGAAAGAGCTGGAAACACATTACTGTTCATATATCTTAGTAAACTACTAGTTTAAGAATGGTAAATGATTTTAGAATGTGTGATAAATGAGGAAAGAAAATAAATCTTTGATAAATATCTTCTTTGGATGATATAATTTGAAGTGACGTCATTTTCTATAAAGAACTTCATATTTTACTTCCCCAAAAGCATCCTTTTCATGTATGATGAAGGGGTCCTCGTTAAGTTTGTATTAATAGAATTCTTAATTAAATCGTCATCAAATTTGTCAGATTTTAATTTCTTTGGGCCCGTATTCGTATTTCCATCCATGTCATACCTAACAAAAGCATTTTTGGTTTTTTTTTTCAAAATTGTTTTATCTTTTACAATCCAAAGAAATAATTTTAAAAATACCTCTCCGGACTTTGCGGATTTGCGGAAAATGCTCTTCTCGGGGTTCTTAACCATCTTGGAATTTTATCCACAATAAGTTAGAAACTAAATAAAATAAAGATAAAAAAATTAAAAAAAAAAAAACGACGCTCCAAGAAGGAGTTGTCCGATGGAGAAAAAATTGGCAAATAGAAAAATTATGTACATAATAAAAAGTAATTAAAATTTCAGAAAAATTTAATGATTTGTTTCAGAGTTATATAGTTACAAAGTAAAGAGCTCAATAAGGTGTTGACCCTCCTCTAGCCTGGATGCAAGCTGCCACACTACGTGGCATAGAGTGATAAAGCTCCCTGATGATCTCCTGCGGTATTTCTTGCCAAATTTGCTCCAATTGTCGGCCTAGGTCATTAACATTCCCTAGTAGATGCAGTCGCCTTCCCATCCTATCCCAGAACATGTTCGATTGGAAAGAGATCTGGCTGGACAAGAAAGTGTTTGACAAGCTGTGAGACAGCTCATAGCAACACGTGTCGTATGTGTTTTGGCATTATCTTGCTGAAAAATAAGGCCAGGGAGCTGCAAAAAGAACGGTAGCAAAACAGGTCTCAGACTGTCGTCGACATGCAGCTGTGCTGTAAGTGTGCCTCTAATGACGACCAAAGGGGTCCGGGTATCTAGGAAATGGCACCTCAGACTCTAACTCCTAGTTGAGGGCCTGTGTGGCTAAACACTATACATCCCCAGTCAGTATCATTCCAACCTGATCGAGCCAAGCACCACTGTAATCTGACTCGACAGTGTGAAGGCGTGAGTGACAGGTGGCGTAGCGGTCGGTACGAGCGTAGATTTTGCTATATCAGCCGTCTGTGAATGGTCATGGTGGACACTCGTGTGTGGTCGCTCGTCTACTGGTTGATAAGGATGAACCAGGCGCTATGACAGTTGATCTGACAATCACTCTGTCCTCCCTATCTCCTGTGGTCCTAGGTGGACCACTACCATCATGACGCTGAAATCTGCCATTGTCCATCCATTCTTGCCAGCATCTCCTAAACGCCGCATTGCTTTGACCCATTTGACGAGCGATTCTCCCATTTTCCCAACCTACCTCTTTCAATCCAATGATACAATCTCTTTCAAACTCTGACAGTTGCTTGTAATGAGCTCGAATCTTGCGGCGAGGCATTTTTTTAGTCGTTGAAAGGTATCCTAAATCGCAATGCAACAGAAAATTTGACCATCCGATTGAGAATCGCTTCTTATATACACCTGCTGAGTGCGCAGCTCTGATGCGATGTAGTTCCCTCTATTCATTCATCGGACACCACATTTTAAGCATTTGCACGTTCAGTCCAAATGTCTTTGCATACGAAATTTCATTACAATCGGACAACTCTTTCTTGGTGCATCTTTTTTTTTTATAGAGTGTATTTTCTATTGTGAAGCTGATCTTTGGTTCTACGCTTGCCTAGGAGTGAGAATTTAAGTAATGAGAATAGGAGAAATGCATTAGAGTTACATGAGCAATAGCTGATAATTTAAACTGATTATACATAAAAAAGTTTAAGGTATTTTAGAGAAAGTTAAATGCGATTGTATATAAGAAACTATTTTTAAAAAAACTATGTGTTAATCTGTGTGAAAAATAGGGCAAAATTTAAGATGTCAAAAGTTTTATGCGAGTAAACGGAATTTTCTGTTTCAAATTATTATACATAAATGATGAGATAGAATGCTCAATAAAACAGATTTAAAGAAAATTTTAAATTTAAAGAATCTATGGAAGCAGAAGATTTGGTGGTGTAAGCGTGAAGGGGAAAATTCTATTAGTTTGTTTAGTCTTATGATTATTTGAACAAGAGAAATTTCTTCTCAGCAGAGCCGAGAGAATGTTATCTGATTGGTCGATAGGAAGAATTCCAATTGAAAGTAGGCGGAGCAGTATGTACTGTGTGATTTTAGATGTAAAGGGTTGTAAAAATTTGAGAATTTAAATGAAAATAAAATAATCTATATAATAAAATTTCTCTCAGTCTGTGTATTAAGAGGTTATTTCTGATGGGGGTATATTTTTGCTATGGTTTGAATTGTGTGTGTGTCCTGTTTGTTTGTCAGTTTTTTTTAAGGAATTTAATAAATCGTCTTTTGATGAAGGTTTTGAGGGATGAATAATTTATACAGTTTCTGATATCAGTGTTTCTCATGTACCAATTTGCTTTTAATATTATTCGAAGGATGACTGAATGTGATTTTTCTAAAAGGTCTGTTGTTATATATACGCAATGCGACCAGATTGAACAACCATATATCAGGATAGGTTGGCTTTATACATGGATGCATGGAGGAACCTAATAATTCTATTAAGTAACATTATTTTCTCACTGATGAAGAAAAATAATATCTGATAGCTTTTTTTTTCTATTTTAAATGCATAACATTAGCATAAGTTCACCTGTTGAAATTCTCACTTCTTTTGCTGTTACTCCAGCATTTCTTATTTACAAACATACAAAAATTCTGTGCATCTCTGCGATTTATTCATACAGTATTATATATATATATATATATATATATATATATATATATATATATATATATAATGTAATAAAGAATATTTTACATATAATTAGATACTAATGTATTTTAATATTTATGAGATATTGAATTAATTTTTGCATACTGGTGTATTTGTACTTATTGCGACCCTCGACGTGAGTATGTGAGATTGTTTCTTAAGGTCTTAATGAGAAGTAACACGTGGGTTATGGACGGCGAACTTCCTAATTTTGAGCCTCGGTCAAGTGACGAGGAAGATACCTGAGCTGACACCTTCCTCTTCAAAGTTCCACTCCATGCCAACGGAATCTCAATTTAGTTAACGTGCATCAGCCCCGGCTACCCAGCGGGTCCTTAGTGGCATCTGGTCTCGAATCTACGACTCGATGAAAACCGCCGGACGCGAGTTCGAGATCATTACTCGATGTGAAGTTTGCAATTATAGTTTACAAACATTCTTGCTTTCTTTTAATAAGCAATTCTTTTAAAGGAAAATTCAGAACGAAATTCTCTATATCATTTTCTTGATAAATAGTATAAACTATGAGGAAATTGTTTTTTACCCAGAATTAAAGTTGGTGTGATCCTGTTGTAATAATCCCTCCAAAAACTGGCATCAATTAAACATTCCAAGTTTCAAAAGCTCCATGAATCTTGACATGTCTATTTTTTTTGATAACAATATTACTATTAGAATGTTATTTAATAAGTGAAAAGGGGTTAATGAAAGGGGTAAAAAAAGTGTCTTAATTGATTATGTGCGGATTATTAATTAACTAAGAAACGTCTTTAAGGGTACTTTAAATGTGACGTAAAGGATTTGAAAGAGGAGTGTGTGTAAAAATATCGCGTATTAATAGAAAGGGATGTTATAATTCTCCCAGATCTTAAATTTGAAGTAAAATTTGCTAATTTCTTCGAACGTTTATTGTGGGTTTTTTTTTATCTAACAATTCTACCTACTGTCCTTAAAATTAATCTGAAAAAGGTAACAATTCAATATTTTGGAGGATTTCTTATAGTGAAATATACTTTATAGTTGTTTTTACATTTTTAATCACATTATGTAAAATATTCGTAGTGATAAAAATATTAATTTAAAACCTAAGTTAATATGCTATCAGAACTTTAAATTTAAGTCTCTCACACACAAGCTCTTATTTATCTTAAAACATTAGATGTGTTCAATCCGGAAAAAATGTCTAATTTTTAAGCAATGCTGGAGTAAAATAATATTTTTTTGACAATACTAACCCAAATGTGCTCTTCTCTTATAAGTTATCTGCCTTCTGAATTAAAGGATGTTAAATCTGTTCAGGCTCCAAAGTTCTTCCATTGGCACAGTGTGGAAGTTTCGAGGGGTGGGTGGCATCTCAGGTATCATCCTAGTCGCTTGAACGAGAGTCAAAATTATGAGATCCGTCGCTAATAGACCGTAAGTTGCTTCTAAATGCCCTATTACTTATCAATAAATCTGAAGTAAATTTGAGAGGAAATTTTAGATCCACCAACGTAAACTTTTCTTAAAAAATAGATTTCAGATCTCTTACTTACAAAATATATTTAAATATATGCGCATATGGAGTTCGAATTATTTTAAAGGTTGTGTTTTATCTTCATACTACGGATACGTTTAGCTGAAATGCATTTTTTTTACGATATTCGTATTCCATTACGAGAGAATAATAGGATTCATATCTTTAAATAAATATAGTATTATTATTATACTGAGGATGTGAGCATTTAACTGTAATGTGCTTTCCTTTTACAGTAACTGTAATGTGCTTTCCTTTTACAGT
>BMAW01070556.1:390059-400774 GCA_019974015.1 Nephila pilipes | reverse complement strand
ATGTGCTTTCCTTTTACAGTAACTGTAATGTGCTTTCCTTTTACAGTTGCCACATTTCCCTTACTGGAGATGTTTTACAGTTTGATGACTACTAAATTACAATATACTGCTTTGAAAGCATATGATAAAAAAATTTCAATAAATAACTAAATTTACAAAAAACCATAGCAATTATTCCATTAAATGATAATTTTTAAAAATTTCAAGCAAAATTCCTAAGCCCATAAATTTAATTCAGAAATCGAGTTAAAGGGCGGTCCTTCTTAGAGAAAAGCGTACTTATGGAAATGAGAAGCAAACAATACGCTCCAAAATAAGATATGTTTATGATTTTAATATTGTATCAAATGTATAGACATATGCAACGCTTCAAATATGTTTCTGATGTTTAATAATTTGCTAGAGTTTGTGTGTTTATAGTTGGAGACGAAAGAGTCGGAAAAGAAAATATCTTACTAAATACTTTAACGATGTGAAAAAAAAAAATATCAAAGATAATTTTAAGGTAATAAAGGGATATCTAAGATAAAAATATTTTTAGGTTGTTCATTAAAGTGAAAATTTGCTCCAAAAGATTACTATAAAAGGATAAATATAAAAATAAAACACCCTAAGAAAATTTTTTCATTTTTTTTAAACTCGGGAAATTACGAATACTTAGAGGTTTCTTTTATATACATTTAATAACAATAAAATTTAAATTTTTGTAAACCAGAGAAGGAGGAGGTATTAATAATATATTTCTCTCCATTTGCACACGACTGCCTATTAATTACAAAATTGTTAAAAAAACGAAATCATTTAAATTATTAAAAAGTATTTTTTAAGAGAGCTTTTCTGAAAAGTATTTTTTTTTGTCATCAAGTTCCTATCACACTTAGCTATCTATGGAAGGAGATTTTACTCTGCAGTAGGAAATCCATTTAAATGCTGAACGGATGAACAAATATAAAATTTGTTTCCCTTATTTCTAGCAATTAATTATGAAAATTTATATATATATATATATATATATATGTATTGTGTGTGTGTGTGTAAACAAGATATATAAAGAATACATTTAAAACCACAGAAAATTTTAAAAATATTTTTAAAGCAAAAGCAACAAAGAGAGTAAACCAGAGAGTATAGAAATAACTAAAAATCAAATTAAAAAATACTTATGAAAATCAACCAAAAATTTAATTAAATAACCAAACTATTTAAGATTTAAAACCTTAATAAATAATCATACATTATTTAAGAAACAAGCCAATTATAAACAAAGCAAAATAATAGAAAAGCTGAAATTTAGAAAAATAGAGGTTATATATATATATATATATATATATATATATATATCATACAAAAAAGTCGGTATAATAATAATATATTTTGAAGAAATCAATTTAATGCCAACAAACCATTTTTTAACATTATGCTACGTAAAAATATTATTCTTTTAGATGTGATTTTTTTCACATTTTGAAATACGTTTAATTTTTAATAAGATATTTGTACCGTTAAATTTACTTTGGGTACCCAGATAATTTCGATCTTATTGACCAACAGATGGCCGAAAATTCCAAATAAAAGTATTAACTCCGAGGGGTTGAAAGTTCAAGGCCATATAAACTAGAATCTGGCACATCAATCAGATCATTGATGAAATTTTAGTTTTAGCCTCCTGAGATGAAATGACTTCCTTGTTCAAGTTGAAATTCTGGTTATTGTATTCAACCCTAAAACCTTTTGACTTTTGTAAATCTTTTTTTCAGCTCACCTCACGGTGAGGTGTAAAAGAAAGTACGTTGAGTCACGATTCTTCACGGAAGAGGCGAATTTGTGTCACAAACAAAAAGAGTTCCGACAATAGTTCCCAGACAGTGCTTTTTAGAATCTATATTTAGGTAATATATTTTTCAACGTACAGCATTTAACTTATTTTTGAAATTGTCAAATTTCATTCTATAAATCCGAAGTGTAGTTTGAAATGTTTTAAGTTTATAATAAGTCTCTCCTTTTGTGCTAAGTGAAAATTAAGGAACAGGAAGACGAATTCCAATACATAGTGAAAAATGTTTAACGTGAAACTGAGGGGACCGAAAAGAATTTCGTGTTAAGGGGCTTAACGACCTTTAAACCTTAAAAAAAATTAACTTCTTTGAAAAAAAAACCCAATTAAAATATATTTTCCAGAATACTTTAAAACAAATCTCATGAAAATATTCGAATTATTTTTCGATTTGATTAAAAAAAATATACACACTTATTTCTGATCAACTTTAATGTACAGAAAACTTTAAAGATCCCATTTTCGCGAAATGTGATTTTTCCTCATTTGATACAAGGTGATTAACTTAAGATAACCTTATAAAACTTATACAGTTACATTACTATATTATTTTGAATAATGTGATCTAAAATTACTCGGTTTCGTACATATTTTGATGCCTCTTCTAGGGTAAGTACATGTTAAAATAGGAAAACTTTCAATGCCAATTTTCAATAAGCCTTGAAAAATTGAAAACTGCATTTAATGTTAAATATTTCTAGTTTGATTATATTTCTAAGCATTTATTTGTGTTTTGAAACAAAAGTTATGTTTTCTGAAACGAAACGTTTTTTTTTAAGAATGTGTGCGCAAATCAATATGCTTTTAAATAACAGGAAAACAAAGTATAATGATTAAGCATTTTTTAAATAAATTATTTAAGATTGTTACGAATATTTCAAACTGATTAATTAAAGAAAAGATTAAAAACTATTACATAAAAACATATCATTTTACTGAAGTCTTAAGAATATATGAAGACTTGAAAGTGGGAAAAACTCTAGATTCTCTCATTGTGCATTTAACAGTCGTGTGATCCCTTATTGTGATTGTTTTTTAACATCGCACAGAGAAGTAACTCGAGGGGTGTTGGAGACGGACCACGTAATTTTGAGCCTCGGTCAAGTGATGAGGATGGCAATTGAGCTTGTACCTCCCTCTCTAAACTTCCACATCACACCAACGGTAGGACTTGGGACCTGTACGAGATTTAACATACATCAACTCCTTACCCGGCTTCTTTAGAAGTATCAGGGTACGTACCCATGACTCAATGAAAACAACGCCAACCTCGAGTCCGTGACCATAACCACTAGGCTACCGTGGCTTGGTATGATTTCTTAAACAATGTATGCGAAAAAAATTCTTCATTATTTTCGATATCATCAAATTTTATTCATTGAAATTTTATGTACACACATATATAGCCTAATGCAACATATAATGTTATTAGTTTTTTTTTTTTTTTTAAAAAAAATCTAATATATTATTAGTCAGTAGATCTCTACCTAGATACGCGGTAACCTTGTAGCGTCCCTGGAGCATTTCCTTCATTTAAACGTTCCATTATTAATTAATATTTAAAACAGTCAAAAATTGCTATAGACAGAAAAATAAATAGCTCATCTAAGTAATCAGGCATATTAATTTTGAGCTTAAACTTGTTTTATTCGAATCTTAGAATAATTACTACTCAAATTGCTTATTATCATGCCTGTGGATTATTCCGTATACGCATCCGAGACTAAAGATTAATATTACGAAAAGAAACTTAGCTTTTACCGAATAATCGGGTCAATAGAACAGCTTGCATGGTTGGTTCGACTTACTTCCTTTATTCAGATCTTCACTTCTCACAAACTTAGGATTCTATATCTTTTTTTACTCTCATCAGTTGAGGCATAATTTTAACTCTCTTCTTCGTTGCATAAACTTATTCTCTCTCTCTTTACCATTAATTCTCAATTTTAAAATCTTCGTATTCTTATAAATGTTATCTCATTAATCCTATTCACTACAATATTTCTATTCAGTTTATATAAGGCACGGTTTATATATAAAAAGAGGCTCTCAAATAAGTTAACTTCATATGAAAGCTTTAAGTATTAGTGGAAGGGAATACGTGAGAGAACCCGTTACAATCTAGCAACGTTAGCAACCATTCTTTATTTTGTTCTATCTAACGAAAATTCAAAAAAAAAAAAAAAAAAAAAAGTCTGGGTTCGAGAATCGAAATCTTTTCGTGTTTCGCGATTTTTTATTTCGTGTTAAAATGAGAAAAAATGTATGAAATTTCATAGCATTTTGTCGAGACCTCAGTGTTATTCGTACTTCGTGTTAACCGATTTTTTTTGTTAAGCATTTTAGTGATAAACATTTTTTACTGTATGTGTCAACATTTCTTAAGTTATCATTTAAAACCTAAGAACATTTATAAATATTTTTTTATTTTATTTTTAAAAAATTAATATGAAGTTTTTCATGTATTTGAATTTCAAAGTCTTCTTAAGAACTCTTAATTAGTTACTTTAGCTTTATTCCTACGAGATGTATTAATTTTTATAGTTAGAACTTTATATTTCTTCATAAAAAACTTTATTTCATGCGTGATCAAGAATATAAAACAAATTGACAATTAAATTATAAGGTGATAATAAAAGTGAAAACATGATCGATGCAATGATCAATATTTTGAAAAAAATCCTTAATATTAATTGACGAAGTTAATCACATAAAATTTCTCAAAAGAATATCGAGTTGTAAAATCTGCTCTAAATTTAGAATACATTAAAAAAATTTTATGTTGGAAATTATTTAATAAAAAATATTAATATTTTTTTTTATTTATGTGTGAAAATTCGAAAATCGTACAGTCAAAATTTATTTAGAGTGACAATAATAAAACGATGGTGCGTACTAAAAAAAGAAAAAAAAAAATGTAAGGAAATTTGTTCTTTTATTTATACGTATTCTTCCATTCTATTAGTTAAATTTCTTAAATCAATATTAAAAAGAAAAAGGTATATGTCAATGTGTGAATTATAGATGTAACGATAAACATACTCATGAATATAAAATCCAAATGATTAAGACGTTGCTTCTTTACTTCTTTTTGGAAATAATGATTTAGTACCACAATGAAAAGATATCCTTGATAAAAAAAATCATCATAAAATATTTACTGACAATTATTATTGATCGATTTTGAACCTATGTTTTTCAGATTCTTGATCAACGAATGAAATATTTCTTACGGCTGAAAAATATTCATGCAATCAAATAGAGCTCAACATGCTTAATACTTTAATAAAATGATATAGAAAGACCGCTTTGCAAGCTCCATGACCTCTGATTATAAGATTATTTTTAGAAGATTGTTGAAAGAGTGAAAAATATCAGGATAATTTGATGCAATCCCATTATTCAAAGTCCTTCCAATAAGAGAAAATAGTGTTTTACTCCACCGTATGCCCTTTAGCACATAACAAATTTATTTCATTTTATTATCGTTAGTCTTCATAGTTGATGGCTGGTAATTCAAAAAAATCTGCATTTTAAATTTTAGTTTATTTATTTAAAAAAATTAATTTTGATTTCTTTATAGGTTTTCCATTTTGTCTTTAGCGCAAGTTTTACTCCTTTCTGTAAGTAAACAAATTAATTGAAAGCGTAAAAATAGTTTTTATCCCAATTGTGTGATTATATATATATATACTTATAACAAATAGAACTTTAATATTCAAAAGTATTGTACACTTTTTGGTATAAACGAAGACGGTAGAAAATACTTCAGGATTATTCGATGATGACAAGAATATTGAATATATACTGGAATTCCAAATATAAAGAATAGTGGGGAAGGGAAAGGGACTGGAGGGTGGAAAAGTGATCTTAGGAATGTGTATTTGTGGCATTATTATTATTTTCCATAAACTCTCGTTCACCAACTAGGAGGCTAGAGTTTTCAGCTAGGAGAAAAAAACATTCCGCAGCGAAGCTTCAATTATATTTAATCATTCAAGTATTTTGAATTTTTTTATTGATTGAAAAATTGGTAATGGGGGGGGGGGGCGGTGCAATTGACTTAGGAATCCTATCTGATATTTTTTTAAAAGTTTTTAATTGGTTCCGTTACTGTCTATGTATATATTTTTTGTGTGTTAATCTTTACATTTTTAATTCATCTTAATTTATAATTTAAGATGGGCTTAAGATGAAATATTCCGGTAAAGGAGCTTTAAATATCGTTGTGGTTAGAATCCAAAATAATATATAAAAATTAGGAGTAGTTTTCAATTTCAAATCGAGTTAATTGTAATAAAAAGTTTATATAATTAATTATCAAATATTTGTAAATAACCTGAGATTTAATTTAAAAAACCTACTAAAAATACTGTTTAAAATAAAATCTATTGTTAGAATTGCTCCTGTATATGATGCGATTATCAAGCAGTTACTACACCCCCTAAAATATTTTTCCCGATTTCACTAGATTTTAAAGAATCGCAACTATAAGCTAAGTGTTCCATACCATATACGTACCTGAATCTTCGATGTTTTCACTCTTCTAGACTGTCTATTGATTGATAAAATGTTATTTTCCCAATTATTTTTCCTTCGGTTATATTTACAGGGACTGAAAAACTCCTATGTGATCTTGTGAACTTTCAATTGGATGGACATTTATCTTATATGCCGATTTAAGTGCTTTACTTTTCTTGTTTTTCACTGAAGTTTTCCTGTTGTACTGGCTATAATCTTTCAATAGATATCTTAAGCGATTGAAAACAGTTTTAAATCTTGACATTTTGCTCTTGAAAACTTCAGCTTAAATAGCGCCCCACTCTTTGCACTTAGATAATAAACATATCAGTGTGAAAAAGGCTAAATTACAAAATAATTTTTTTCCTAAGTTTTTTTTATAGATAAGTGTGAATTCTAATATATATTAAATTAATATAAACTATTTTTCTTAAAAAAAAACGCTTACCAAAATTTCAAGACTTGTATGAATAATTTGAAGAAATTAAAAAAAAAATAATAAATAAGTAGCATTCATCGTGAAAAAGTGTTCTCTTAAACTGCTTAATAATGGTGTGATAAATTTTAAGAAATTAGGAACACATAATTTTAGTTCTTAGAGAAATTATATTTAAAAAACAGAAAATTAACAAGAACTTTTATATACCCTTAGCACTTAAAAATTTCTGATTGCAATTTTGAAAATATGATAATAATTAAAATTTAAACTATTGGAACTATTTTAATTTCGATGTATACAACAATAAAAGTTGAAAGAGAAAAAAAAAAAAAACGACACATATTTCAAAAATCTACCATCACTTATTTTATCGTATATTTAGTTTCAGTATTTAATATTTTGGAATCTAAACGAATATTTAATATTTTGTACATTCACCACCTTACTTCAGCATTGGTCGAGCGCGTATTTAATATCAAAAAATATATTTTAATAGTATATGTTATTTACGGCTAAAAACATAAGCTCAATAATAGCATAATCACAAATTTATTGAATAGTGTCATCCATGAAATAATATAAAATCAACGATTAAGCTGATAAATGCTGAAGAAATAAATTTAAACCCAAGAAATAGGCCACACACATATGTTTTTGTAGAAAATAAAAATTACAACTTTATGTAAAGCAAAATTGTGACAGTTACTTTCAAATTATTTTTAGAATGTTGAGTAAAGAATATTATCCAAATAATGATGATTGGACTAGTTAAACATTTTGATGTGAAAAATGGGAGCATACTTTATTAGAAGGGAGTAATTACAGGAAATTTTGATATTCCTATTGTTTCCTATAAACATTTCCTATTTCAATAAGTTTGTCTATTGGGTTGATAATGTATTTTAATTGGTGAGAAAATATGAATTTGAAATAATAGAAAGATGTCACTTTAAAGTTATGTACAAGTAATCTGAATCCCCCTTGAGAGATACATCGATATCCGATTTATACTTGACTTGAATATTTTATACATTTGATATTCAAATATTTAAAAACATTTAAATTAGTATCAATTGCTAGCTATATGCTAGTATAATTATTAGTCAATTGTCTCATCAAAATCAAATTGTCTCATCAACATGTATATAAACCAATCATTGATCAGTATCAATAATAAAGAAAATACTAAAGCAATCCTTCAAAAACGATTGTTATTTTTTAAATCAATAAATATTTTGATGAAAAGAAAATGTTGATTTTTAAAAAGTATAGATAAAAAATAAAATGAATCGTTATTTCAAAGCTGAATTTTTATATCTAATGTCACCTACCGCCGATGGAATAAATCCATTGCGCAAGGACGTTTGATCCTTGTCTTTGATGCCTGAGGCAACAACCGAGGAAGACACATCAGCCCACATTGAAAATCTCCTATCCATGCTTCGAGGCAGGCCGTTTTATAACCTTCCTATTGTTTGGCAAGATGCACCGGATGTAGTTTTTCTATATGGATTTAACAATTAGCACAGTAGAAATAGCACTCACTTTGTTCTATTCTCTCAACAAAAAGTTAAAAAAAAATAGACCTACTCCCAACTTTTTGGCTTTCAAGTGTGATTTTAGTTTTAGGGTTGGTGTTTCAAGTAAACGTCGCCAAAATGCGGTATTTTTAAATATATCGTGCACGTTTTGCAAGTGTTGACGTTCTTTGAAGAGAAACAAACTTTCTTGTCAAGATTTTGAAAATAGGATTTGAAGAGCAATTTTTCGTCTTCTTTGGAAATTTGTAAGTTTTTCAATGCAAAATTGAATCATGGAAATCAAAGGAATTTCCTCAATTAGTATCAACTTACAAGAAAGATATTCGTATGTTTACGTTTGCAAGCGTTTATCGGAAATTCAACTTGAATTAAAATTACACTTCTACAACACTTCTTTCCACGTAGATTTCTTTGTAAAAACACGTGTTGGATTTTGTTGCTTGTATTTAATAATTTTAAAATTTTTTCAATAAATATGGGAATGCCTCTTAATTTCCAAAAATTCTTCACATAAATTTAATATACTTAAAATTTAAGTTTGCAATTTTTAAATTATCAGTTATCTGAAAAAGTAATTTAATGTATAGTCGGAATAGAACAGAGAGAGAGGTGGAGGAGGGACTATTAAAAATCTCTAAATTTCTTCCTTATTCTCAATCCCGTTTCCTTAGTGATTTGGTATTTAATCTTAAGATAAATTTCCTAACATTAGTTCATGTACTATATATTAAATTACTCTTGTATTTTGTAAGGAATCCTTATACGCTTAAAATAGAATGTATTTACTAATAGTGTTTAAAAGCTTGAACATAGGAAATGGAAATGGACCTGGGAAATGGTATGAAAATAGTGAACAAATCTATGATGTATTTCAGTAACATTACAAGTAAATGTAATATTACTGGATTTTTATATATATATATATATATATATATATATATATATATAAAAGGCATGTTTGAAATAATTCTTACTTTTTTAAAGTTTATTGATTGGATTCAAAGGGGAAGAAATCTTGTATCATTACTTCAGATATACATAAAGACTTAATGGAACTGACACAGATAATATAGTTTGGGCACTTATGAATTATAAGAAATAAAAGCTGAAATTAAATTTTAATATTTCATACATTTTATCATAAGATTTATAACCGTATAACTTAAAAAAAGGATTTAGTAAATAATAATAAAAATATTGTTCATATTCTTCTTAAGAATGAATTTAATATTATAAAAAAAAACTTAATTAGAAAAATTCTTTTATATGAAAAATTGCCCTAGCTTTTTCTGTAATAGTTCATGTAATTTATATATAATTTAAAAGGATAGTTGTATAATTTTTGAAATGATTCTAAGCTATTCATGCGCTACATATAAACATGATTATATTTTCCCACTATAGATAAATTTAGATATTAATAGTAATGATATTTTTAAGAAATCGCACAAGCAGATACATTTGAATTAATTTAGAAAACTTCTTATATAAGTTTAACGTGTATCTTTTTTCTTGTGCTTCATATTCTTTTTCCCCTTATTTTAATTCCAATTAACCTCTTTCAAAATTAGGATTCTTCAAATGAAAATTTTAGGCCATTCAGGAAAAAATTAATCTCTTGCTTTGCAGATCAGCATAATTTTGAGAAATATTTGGCCAAATCTAGTAACCCATACAACTAAAACAGGGTAGAGGAGTGAAGTGGGATAAGGAAGATGAAGTTATTTTGAGAAAACGTAGAGCAAATGAACTTCGGCCGTATCCCTCCTTAAGTGCTTCATCATTTAAGTTGACTCGCTCACAAGAGAGTGAGCGGTCTTCCAGTAAAGAAAAACAAATACTATTACAATGACCTGTTTGGTTAGTTTCACATTTTATTGAAATTTTTTTTGTAGGATACTTTCCGGAATCTGAGAGGACATGCTGTTCTTATCAACATTATCCTATATACTGAACAAGTTAGGATTAAAGTTTAAATTAAGAGCTCCCAGCTTCTCTTTTTGTTAAGGAAGTTGTTTAACAAACTAACGTTATGTCTCAAGCATAAAATATCAGTTCATTTACACAATCAAGTCTGTTTTAGTCTGTCAATTCAAATATTTGCTTTGCTTAAAAATAGTCTTTAAAATGATAGCATGAAATAAGTTTTCGATAAAAATATGAGATCATTGATCTGACATATAAAACTCAGTTTTTTTTAGTATTTAAAAGATTGAGCTAATCAAATTATCTGTATAGAGTAAGAAAAATTTGCTTCATTTGAATTGGGTGGAATTTTAGCTTTTTAATGCAACATACAAAATATAATAATGAATAAATAATATCGAACAATAAATTCAACTGTCTAGATACTCGTAAACTAAAAGTATAATAAGTATTG
>BMAW01070556.1:320763-386569 GCA_019974015.1 Nephila pilipes | reverse complement strand
CCCCCCCCCCCCCCCCCCCCCCCCCCCCCCCCCCCCCCCCCCCCCATATCGCGATTTTCCTTTCACTTACCTTGAGAACTTTTTCTATTTGAATTGTTTAAAAAGAATTCTCGCCTTAATAAAATAAAACGTGGCGTTTGCAAATTAGATTAAAGTTAATAAGTGATAGATTAAGTTAATAAGTGATAGTTAATAAGAATAGATTTGAGGAGATGCACATATAAGCGACAAAGAATTGAATATTGAGGTTAGATTAGTTGGTAGTTCAGGGATGACAAAAATTGTGTTACGAGTAAATTTCGGTACAGACTCGAAATAAGAAAGACTTTCGGCTTCAAATAAGAAATGTTTTTGGAGTAACTCTTTGTAGGAAGGACGAGGATTTCCCCCTTTACACCCCCTTTCCCCCCTTTGTGTTACGAGTAAATTTGGGTAACAGACCGACTTCAAATAAAAAATATTTTTGGAGTAACTTTTTGTAGGATGGACGAGAATTTTCCTCTTTACAACCCTCAATCCCAGTGATATTTCTTTTTCGATCCCGAGTGAGATGGTAAGAGAGAACTCAGATTATTACTTCAAACTACATTTTAAGTGTGTTAGAGTAAAGTAAGCTTAGAGAGATTAGTACTGTATTGAATCTTTGAAAATTCTCAACTTGAAGAATATATTAATAAGTTGATTTATAACCTTTTCGACTTTCTCATCATTTGGCAATGATATTGCTGTGATTGCTAAAATAAGATGAATAATTACCTCAGAAGGAAATGACATGGTTGCAAAGACAACTATAGGTAATAAACTCTAAGCAAATATCCTGTTTGGAATATCAAGAACTTATTTTGAGGAAAAATTTATTTTCCACGACATTCATGGACTCTGTTAGAATATCTCTCTCTCAATCATAAATACTGAAAGTTTCATTTTTAAAAATTAAAATTTATTGATTTTAGAGTGTAAAAATGAATATTAAATATATTATGAAATAAAATTAAGTTTTTGATACTTTCTACTAATATTATTATCTATGTCTTACATGTATAGTAAGTTGTATGTGTTATTTCTAAATTTTTATTATAACACCCAGAGAATCTTAAAACCTAGTAAAACTGTACAAATATTTGAGTTAAAGAGTTATTTTATTGCCAATAAATGAAAATAACAAAATATTTTGAAGATATTCTTATTCTACTCAACTTTCCTCTCATTAAAGTCCTTCACAATTTTTTTACAGAAATAAATAATCTCATAGCTTGACATAGAATGAAGGTTACTTGCAGATTAATGCATGTCAACTCTTTATGAACAAGAAGTATTAATAATATCTAATTGTTTTACATACATTAAAAGTTGTTTGTAAATAAATACAATTTCATTCCTTATATTTTAGGGTTGTTTGTAATATGATTTGTACTATAATTACTTTTAAAACCACATTCACATGAAATATATTTTAACAATTCATTACCGATAGAGAAAAGATGTAGAACGAGTTTAGAAAAGTTTTTAAGTATTATATTAGTCAATACTAAGTGAGAATATTCTATTTAAATTACATTCACAGAACACATAATTTATATATTTGCTCAGAGTGTCGAATATATGTTTGGAAGAATTCATTCATCACACTAAAAACAGACTTCGGACTGGCATTTATAGAACTTATAAAAAATAATTTAGACAGATAAAATTAAATAATTAAATAAAAAATATAGTTGATTTTTCGAGAAATTGAGCTGATATGCATATTTATAATGAGTAGCGAATATATAACAACATCCATAGCTGTTTTGACAGGTTATACTGAAATAAATAAAATTAAAAATGCACACTCACACACACACAGATGTTTTCTGAGTACTCCTATTTTATTAGAACGTGAACTACTGAATAAATTTTTAAATAAATAACTTTTGAGCTTGCAACAAAATTTCTGTATAATACTTTATGCGAACTTCAGCAGCTTCAAAATATTTTACATACTTATAAAAAATAAAGGAAAGAAAACTAAGTCTAATCTTTCCTTTTTTTTTTGTCCCCGAGAAAACTTTAAAAATGGAGATAAAAAGGGATACTAATTATGTCTATTATGAAGACTATGGTTATGCTTAAAAAATTTCCTTTTTTCCTGTACTTTGCATCATAGATAAATATACTTGTTTTGGTAAGAACTAGAGACTGATGTTTTTGAGACATTCCTCTAAACTTATGATATAACGGCATAATTCAGAAAGGCTGAGTTCTCAAATAAAATTTGACATTCAACTATTGTCTTGAAATCAGCAGATGCTTTGAAAGGAGAGAAAAGAAAACATTCAATTTAAAGAGTCCTTATCAAATCAACTATCATTATAAGTATGCGGTAACTCAGTGGTTAAGGTAGCGATCTTCGATGCCAGAGGTGTATGAATCCATTTCTAATTTCACCAGAAAACAGACCAGTGTACAGAATAATGAGAGCTGTTGCACTTAAAATAGAGCTAGAACACAATGTCCTCACGTGGTAGGATGCGGCAGTTAGGATAATGTGGTACCAGCTCAGATGATGAATTAGTTATCTGATCAAGGATATAAATTACAAGATCAATTATCAAAGTTTTTGAATTTCTCTGAATTATCAAAGTCTTTGAATTTGTTGAGTGTGAGGCATTACTCTACATAACAGTCGTTTAAAAAGCGAGATCAAATTACAAGAGTGTTAAAAGAGTCAAGTTGGAATGAATGGTTGGCATCTCAAAGCATATTAGAGTCAAAGTTTTGTAGAAATATTCTGTTTAGCACAAGTCCTGGAAAAATACCATTTCTTATTTGAATTAGAAATGGAACAGTTGCTCAAATAAACTTATACTTGACACAACTGACTGAGGAAAATAATTGTATAATACATTATCCTGTCCTACAACAGAGTTACTTGTCGCTTTAATTAAAATTCCTTAATGTCATCTTAACATGGAATTAGTAGGTGTCGGAGAGACAGATGGAGTTAAAAATATTTACACTGTAATCGGTACAACAACATCTAAAGGCTTTTTGTTGATTTGATATGCATCATTTGTGAAGTCTTATCCCATTATTTATCGTTAGAATTAGAATGATTTCCCTGTCAAAAGGAATCTGATGAGTGAGACCCTCTAGTAAGATGATGCGTTCTTTAGAACAACATAAAAGCGTTAATTGAATGCAAGGTAGCTATTACTTTAACTATATATATTTTTCTTACAAATACGTCTGTGACTTTTAATTCATGAGTGATGCGATATTATGTTTTCTGAAAAATGACACCTCTGTTTACAGCTTCATGATCATTGTGCGCTTTAATGGTAGCTTCGAGGAAAATGAACTATTGAAGTCATGTATTATTTATAGTTTATACCGGTGCAATATTAGCAGTCTGGGCAATGCTTTTTAATACGTTTCACTCGCGCTTAGCACCACTATTTAATTCACTGGACAGCTTACTTTACATCTCAGAGGTGTTAAAATCACTCATTGTCTCTTCTGTAGGCTCTACGTGGGATATCGATGAATAAAGCAATGTTAACAATCATATTTCGACCACAACTTTATATTCTTCAATAGACTGCATGCCTTATTTCTACTCTCAGCGAGTTTGCCAGATATTAAAAAAAAATACAAGCGTACAGTCTAGTATAACTAAATCCACTAATTACAACAAAACTCACAGACTGTGCAAGACTCCTTCATCCAAAGTTTCGTTTTATGTTCAGTTACACAAAAAGATTTTTAAAAGAATTCTTAATTTTTACTTTTTTTTTTAGTTGAAATGAAACTTGGCAAGAACCATATTATAAATTAGCTGTTGTTATTGTTAAATTAAATATTTTTTTGTGATAATTTATAGTTTTGTGTTTTAGTTACAATGATAATAATAAACAAATAAATAAAGAGAGTGAGAGAAGAAGAAAGCAGAGAAAAATAAGTGGTATTAAACTGATAGTGAGAATAGAATATGAGAAAATTTACCAGTCAAAATGCTCAGGAGAACATTCACAAAATATTGGTAAGATAAATGCAGCTTTATTATTCATTTGCCTTGCACGGATACACACACACATACACACACTGAAAAATAAAAAAAAATTGTACTTTTGAAGTGATGGATGCTTCATGAAGTTTGAGGTAAAGTGTTACATTCAATAACATTTATTGTTATATGAATATCTTGTCAATATCTTTCAAAGTTCGCTCTAAAATTTTCATTTACTTCATCATATAGGTATAATTTTATACTGCCTAATAAATTGTATTTCTTCCACAGGCCCCACATTTACTACCGGAGTAGTTCATACAAATAACCAAAGAAATGAAGTAAACTACATTCTCAATCTTAGTACTTGACGGTGTTCTTAAAAGTGATCTAGAGGTAGATAAATATTTTGAATTGTGCGATTTACTTTTATCGCGATTTTCTAAAATGATTTATCGCAAACCACCTCAACATATGTTAAGTTTATTTGTGTTGGTATACGACAAATTTAGACTTAGTATAATTTCGAACTTTTCGAACTATTTAGTTATAACTTTTATAATCTTCCCATTTTCTATCCAAGTTGCTTAATTATTTTACTTTTCCAAAGTTCAGCCTCATTGTTTCTTTTCCTTTTATGAGAATTTATGCCTAGTTATAAAAAACAGCTGTTTAACGTTTTGGGTGAGATGAGCCTTTCTAGACTATCTCTAGAACAACACAATATCTACAAATTAATTTCAGACTCAATATGATCTGATATACTTTCTTAAAAGCTTATGCGATGGAATATATATATAATATCAGAGAAACTTCTTATCATAATTTAATTTTGTCTTAGAGCAATATTTATATGACACAAATATTAAGATTACTTTTTTGGTACCTGTTTATAAAGAAATTATTTGTTGATTACGACCCGACAGCTCTTGATGAAATTTTTTGTTAGTATAATAAATATATCCAGTCCAAACATACTGAATCTCTTTCACAAAACAAAATTTAATAAATGAATTACAGACATATTTTCAAATACAGCTGCTCAAGAGAGATAATATAAATATTCAAACTCTTCCAAAAATATTTTAAAATGCTTCTGCCCAATATTTAAATGGTAATGGTGTAATTTTCATCCACTTTTCAAAAAGAATAGAAAAAGTTCCTTTTGTAACTTAAATAAGATATTTATAATGTAACCTTCTAACTGTTGAATTTTTTCTAAGTACTTCACGCACGAGCAACTTGTAATACAAATTCTATTATGTTATTCTCAGGTATATTTGGTATGATTATTTAAAAGGAAAATCCAAAAAAATCCTTTCATAAATGTTTCGACAGAATCTGTCAATAGAAATGCTCTTTAACTGAGGCGGATTTTAGCTCTTTTTTGTTTCAAAGATACCCGATTGAGATTATGGACTTTATCTCTTCGGTCTAAATATTGTTCCCATTTTTCTTCAAACTGTATCTGAAATTTACTTTACAGCTTCTCGTTATATCAAATTTTATTTAAAAATGATATTACATTCAAAAGAATTGTTAACCAAGTTTATTTTAATGATTAGATTAAGCTACAGTGAAAATTAATAATTTCAAACTACCTTAGTTACGATTTTCGTAAAAAAAATTTATGCAATTATTGTAAATAATGTACCAAAACGCGTCTCTGTCCTATTGTACTATTACAAAAGCTTAACATTTCAGAATTCTCTTGATATTACATTTTGTTATTGTCAAGTGAAAAGCTAAATATTATCATATTGATCAGCTTAAGGCATTACCTTTTGCTTTTAATGTTAACGGTTATAAATTGATAGAAGTGCATAGATATTTAAGATGATTGTACATTCCATTCGTTGTCTAGAATACTTTAGAACAAACACTTGGTTCTTCAATAAGATTTGGCTCCATTCCACAACTTGAAGTCTGCTCAAGCCTGGTTTGCTCGTAAGGGAGAGAAATCAAGTTTGAAAGTTAGACCAACTCAAGATTCAACTTCAGTTTCCATTAACATTTCTGAAGATAATTGAAACTCATTAAATCGTTCAAAAACTCTTCTTCCTCCTCGAAATTTTTTTTTTCTTTCTAAAATTTTTTGAAACAAATTCTTTAAATGTAAATTTTTGGTACCTATAGGAAAATGTATACCAGAAATTAGTGAAAAACCTGCTCAAGTAAGTCAAAGCAGCCACTGATCACTGTTCACCAACATATTAAGTTTCTGCGATTTTAATCCCAAAATAATTCGCATAATTATTTTCACGAGTGTTTTAGTCTATTCATACAGTCGTAAATTTCTTCTTCACGGAACAGAGAAATTCTAAATTTACGAAATGAAATTTTGATCGAAGGAATACTAAAAGTAATTCACTGGCAACAAAAATTATTTAAGGTAGAAATTTTTTGAGTTATCTTATATCATTCTTGTGTTAATGGGTAGTACTTTTAAGTGGTTCTTTGTTTTTAATACATTCAGTTTTAAGATAATTTTTTCTGTATTTTCAAAATGCTTATTGAAAGTTCAAATGATAATTGAAAGCCACAATATATTTTAAAATAATACTTTTCGGACAATTAAAAGAATCGCTCACGAAGTTTTGATGATTTTGGTAGTTAGTTCTTGAACAGTACAAACAAAAAAATATTTTGATTTTTTTAAAAAAAAAGTGAGATGAAAATTTTTAAAAAACTTCTCTGGTAATGATTTAATTCAGGACACATGCATTAAACTCTTCATTTTTTATTTACATATGATAAGAAGTTTTACTAAAACATATATGTTATATGAAGTTTTCAATCACAAAGAGTAATTTTATTGTATATACAGCCATGGAAGCTTTTAATAAGTATTGTATTTGATATAAATATATATTAAACATCTTTCGTGTTTCCTAAAGTCCCAAAAGAAATTTAATTATTTTTATGCGACCTTGTTGAAGCAACTTTGTTCAAAATCATAGAAAATTTTAACTTAATATAGTGAAATTATTCCTTGTTTTTTTCAGAATTTTTATTTTCTTATACTTAATATTTTAGAAATATTCTATGCATATAATCATATTCTATTAATTAGAATATCTATGTATGATTTTAGTATTACTACGTAAATAACATTTCATGTCATTTAGAATTTTACGATATACTTAGTTCGCTTGATTGGCAGCAATTTTTTTTAATTGTATGAGTATTTTTTTATACTTTACTAGAGATTGCTACGGGGAAAAAATTACGCAGGAACAAAACTACGAAACTACGAGTTAAGAATTTCAAAATTTTTTTTTCTCCATGAATGCAGTTTTGAGACGTAGTGCTATTCAGTTATATGTTGCTTATTTTCTCAAAACTTTTGATCTGCTTGGTTAAATTCTGTAACTAGAATTAATGCAAAAAGATCTCAGCATTTTGAAATTTTCCTATTGAGCAAACTTCCATTTTTTATTTGTTAATAAATGGTGCAGAAAATGAAACAAATTTCAAGGGCGAATGAATCAAATACGAAAGTTTTGAAACTTAATTTAGAATTATTCAGCAAATACGGACACTTGGAATTACAGAATCTCTAGTAAAGTAAAAATGGATTTGATAAATGATTGTCACACTCTTCCAAGGTGGAAAAAAAATCCCAAATACCAGATTTTCCGACGTGTATTTAAAAATTCATAGTCGTTTTATATGACACATAGGTTTCAGTTGTTTAAAAAATATAACAGGGAATTCATGATTTAATTAATAATCTTTAATAAGTAGTACCAATATTTACGAAATGGCATTGTAGCATTTTTACAAATAAAACATTTTCAGACTTAATGACTTGTTAGATGACGATAATAAAAAAAGATGATTTTAAAAGACTGTAGAAAGATCCAAATATTTTTTGGTGTTACAATATGAATTTTAAGTGATTATTCAGAAAAAAAAAAAAAAAAAAAAAAAAAAACCACTATGGAAAATCACTACAAAATAGTGAATACCGATTTTTTTTCCCTCATTTTTCTAAGTAAGTGAACCTATTGAGAAATTTTATGTAACTGAAATATCTTCAAATAATAGAAAAATGTGCGTAAATATTTTTAATGAAAACCATGGATAAATTCTTAGATATAACTATTTGGCAAATACAATTTTAAGGAATTGCTCCCACCCTTCCCCCCACAAAGAAGGTGATTATGAAGCAGACTATAAAAGAAAGAAAGTTTTTAAAGAAACAGTAAAATGAAAAAATACTTAACTGCTAAACTGATTTATGATTCAAGATATGGAATATACTTGAGGTGGGATTTTTGCAGTTCAAAATACTTTTATTACATTTTGTAAAAATATGTATGTTTTCAGCTAACTGGTTTTAAAAAAGTCAAGAAAAAAAAAATCTCTTAACGTAAAAGACTTTAAAACACATTTCTATGGAGCATTCTAAGGAAAATAAGGGCATGGTATTGGATAGATCATGGTCGCGAAGGCATCAAGGCATCTTTCAAGCTCAACGGCAGATTAGAGTCTAAATTGTACTAAAAACCTCTCGCATAAAATAAGAGAACATCAGGTTGAATCTGGTCTCATCAGAGAATAGTTCTGTATCTAACCGATCTCTGATGCAATGCCGATGTTCTCTGCACCATGTTAAATGGGCTCTTCTTTGAGCAGAAGTGTGGGGGTCTCAAACTACTTCCCACAAACAAACTTCGCTCCCTGTAATCTTCTGGAAACGCAAGTCCTGAAACTTAAGTTTCTCTGGCCACATGAAGCTGACTAGCTGTTGCTTTCCAGCTAAACCTTGCTGTTATGATCAAATTATAATCTTCATTGGTCGTCGTAATTCTTGGATGACCTAGCTTAGTTTCTCTAACCCTGGGCGTTGCATTAAAGTATCAAGCAATTTGCATTAGAAACTGCGCTGCCTCAGAAACCCCGACAAATCACCACTTCATTCCCAAACCTTGGTAGTTATTAATTTTAACTGTTTTTCTTTCAGTTTCACCAAATGAAAGTCACCGAGCCATGAGCAAAAACACCATGAAAGTCACCAAGGAGTACGAAGGAACAAAGCACGGAAATTGGTGCGAGTATTTATGAAGTACTTTCCTCTAAATGCACATACCACATTCACGTGTGGTATGTGCATTTAGAGGAAAAGCGATTGCTTATGTAATTGAAATAAATTTATATTTTTGTTTGGGAGCATTAATTCGTGTTTCTCGCTTAGTATTTTTCGAGAAGTTCGACTACTTATTCAAGTTCTCTAAATTCTAAGAATTTTGAGTATAAGTTTATATACTCGTATAATGCGTGCGTCAATGAAATATATACACCAGTTTAATTTAATTCGGAAGAACTGAAAAACATTTTAATGAACATTTTAATTTTGATCTCGTTACCGCAGTTTTCTTCCAATTATTCAAAGAGGCCAAGATCTTCCAAATACAGAGAAACTATAAGAATATTGAAGTTACTGCTTCTTTAGATATATTGCCGAGAAACTATGTTCTGTATCTGTTTAATTAATACACTCACAATAGTTACGGTCACAGGCATACCATTACTATAACCCGCTAATATCTTGACTACTATTATATAAAATTGGAATTATGATATCAATTTCAGAAATAAAATTTTTGAGTAAAAATCCGCAAATTGAAAAACAGAGTTGATTTTTTTTTAATTTGAAGATTTTATTGGACATTCACTTATTTCTTGAAGGAAATATGTGTTCGTACGCATACATAATACATGTAGAGCTCAAATCAAAAGATTATGAAGGAAAAACTCAAGTTGGATAAACTTCAAGGTATTTAGATGTCATTCTTGGCCAGTGCTTCTTAAATTGTCGGTGGAGACCCTAATGGGATTGCAAAAATTTAATTTCGTTCGTTTGGTTTGATTTTATTTACGCCGCACTAGAAGCAACAAGAAAGCATAACACAGACTTCGTAATTTTGAGCTTCGGTCAAGTGAAGGGGACGACATCCGAACTAGCACACCGCTCTCCTAACTTCCATACTACGTGCATCAGCCCGATTTCAAGGCGGGTCTTTTGTGGCATCAGGGCTCGATCCCGCGACTCGACGAAAACCGCCGGCCGCAAGTCCGTGACCATGACCACTAGCCTAACGCGCCCCCAAATTTAATTTAGATGCATTAGTAGCAATTAAATAAACATTAGTAACAATCTGCTCATTATCTGTAATTTGATATAATACATTTTCTGTGCCATGCAATTATAAAATCCTAATACTGGCTAAGTTTGTGACGTATATCCTTCATTATTTAACTCTATAGCCATTCAAAACTCTAATTAAATATGCTCAATAAAATAAGTTCTGAACTCCAATTGAAGAATTGTAAGAGCAAGACAAAATACTTTATTAACTATTAAAGAATATAAAAGCGCTCTCTCTCTCTCGAATCCTTCTTAACTGAGTCAATCCTAGTTAATACTCTAAAATTAAAGTCTTAACTTACCAAATCATTCCTTCCAATTCAAACACGTCATAATTATAAAATATTTGAATCTTATTACTTTAACTAGGCGTTGCTTCAATCCGAACGAATCCAATTTACGAATATATATCAGCCTGTCTTTATATCATTTACATTCATTCTCTTTCTTCTCAATGCGATATGTTTTATATATCATTATCTCCAGTTCAGTTCCCTACATTTCTTATCTTCATCTAATTAACCTAATCACGGTTCATTTTAATTGGAAAAAATTATAATTTTATGAAACTCAAATTACCAAAATGTCCCCGAAATTAGTGAGGAGAAAATCGCGAATATCACAACGTCACAAAATGAGCTGTACATCAAATTTACATACTGAAAAAATACCACTAAGCGCATTATTATGACGGTGTTGAATTCCAATTCACAAGTTTCATAAAAATCCTTAACTGAATTCTGTTATAGAGCTGTCTGAATAGAGCTGAATCTGCTCAATTTCTTGAAATATCATTAAACGTTCTTCTATCATTTAACATTAATATGTCATCTTAACATTAATTATTATCTCTATAACACTATATATATGTTAATATTATCTCTTTAACACTATATTAAATCCGAATATCGTTCATCGGGGAAAAACACTGAATATGTTTTATACGTCCATAGTGTCAAATAATGTATCAAGATTGTTTTGTTATGCAGCAAAATACAAGCATATTCATCTCATTAACACGTGATCTTCTTTCATTAATTTTTATGCACTTGGAAAAAATTCTAAAATTATTTTTTTCATTTTCTGTGCATATATATGCATTATTTCAATCTTACATTTCATTACAAATCTTAGTATTGCAATTATACATATTGTTCAAAGGTTCAGAGATAGATTAATATAAATTTGGTATAAAAATATACCTAATAATAAATATTGAGTGTTTCATTTTAATTTAACAAAAAAAGTTTTTACTAAGCGTTAAATAAATTAAAATTAAAATTTATTTATTTGTTAAGTTTGAAATTAAATTTAAACTGAGCAAAACATATAGTTTTTTTTGTGCATGGTTATGGTTCAGAGGATGGTTCTCGAAATTTTTAAGCGGCGGAGTTGGGTTACAGAACTGAAAAGTAAGAATCACTAATCTTGACCACTGTCATTAAGTAGGTTCATAATCAAATTTAATATTAATGTTATCTTATTTTTATATCTGTGTACATATTATTAAGTAATTTTTTAACCGAAAATTTATTTAAAGATTTATCGATATTTATTTTACAACCCTTTTAGCATAAAATATTTGAACAAGCTTTCTTTTCTTTTTTCTACATCTTGAATTATTACTCTCATTCTATGTCTAAAGGGAATGTGGCATTGAGAAAATCAGAGTTGATATGCAAATGAACTGTGCATTTAAATAAGCATGAAGGGGGAAAAAAGATTGACGCTAAATGTAATTATTATAAGTTTATGAATTTTACCGGATACTTTTTTTCGTGTCCAAGAAACTCATTTTGAAACATAAAAGTTTAATCAAACATTGCAAATGAAAATGAGTTTTTGATTGTTAGGAATTTTTTTTTTTAATATGAAGTACATTTAATTTGTAATTTTTATCGCATTCTTCAAAAAAAAAAAAAAAAAAAAAAAAAAACACATTACCAAATATGAAAACGATAGATTTAATGGAAATGGAGAAACACCTTCAATAAAAGTGCCTCTAATTCTACCTATTTTTTAAAAAAATTACTCGCTATCAAAAACAGAGAGAGTAACAATTAAATTCTCACAGTTAAAAAAAGCATCATCAAAATCAACTCTAGTTTTTATAATGTGGCGCCATCTACCAAATATTAAATAAACTTTTGAAGAATCTTACTCTTTATTTCGATAGATGGCGCCAGGAAAAACTAAGCTCCTTTTTACGGAATTTGTTCAAGCATAAATCCCAGCATTCTCCCGTCGAGAGCAACAATAACAAAAAGACGCTAAGCTGTCAAAATTTCCAATGCTTTATAAAATTTTATGCAACGAAAAATGATTTTCGTTTTATTGCTTACACAACTTTTCGAGCAAAGGAGATGAGTTATAATTTAAACCAGCTCAAAACATAGCTGTGAATAATAAAACATTTTGATTGAAGAACTTTTATTATCAATGAAGTAAATGTAATTAATTTACCAACTTTGCCCTCATCTTTTTTTAAGAAAAAGTTACTATTACCTTTGTTACAATATCCAGGATTAACCTAATCTTCAATCATAGGGTGTTCGTAATTTGATGAATTTTTCTATAACTATATTTTTCATTGAAACTAAGAACTAATCTTGCAACCAATTTTTCTATTGAATTTTTCAAAGTTTTTAGCCATTTAATAGTTTATGCTCCTCTTAAAGAAAAGTTAGAGCCTACATGGTCGAACAGTTTAACTGAAAGCAAAAACAAAAGATCTAAATAAAATATTTTAATCGCATTTTGTAAAAGAAGAGAAAAAGAGGTGTAAAAAAAGGCAAATATAGAATCCTTATTCTACTTTTGCATATTGATCATTCTTAATTTTACTTTCTTTCTTTGAAAAGCTAAGATTTGCCAAAAGTTATATTGAAGAGATTAAAATACCATGAGTTTCACTTTACTTTAGTGATTGGCTGTTTTACTTTCTTCGAATGAAAACAATAAAATGTTAATATTTTAGCCAAAGAAATAAATACTTTTATGGAGATTTTAAATAGTTATAAAAACGTACATTGTCTTAAATATTTTAATACTTTGTGACTTTGGGCTATTCGCGATTTTCTCTTCACTAACCTAGGAGACTATAATAATATGAATTGCGTAAAATTACAATTTTTTCCCAACCAAAATGAAACGTGATTAGGTAAATTAGATGAAGATAGAAGTGAAGTTAATTGAATTAGAGATAATGATAAATATATGAAATAGAACTAAAAGGGAGGTAGAGAAGAGATATAAAGACTTACTGATAGTTATTTATAACTCCAATTAAAGCATCTTAATTAACTTTTCGGATTGAAGCGAATTCTAGTTAAAGGGTTAAGATAAGAACTGGTTGTTAGAGAAAAGTGTTTCAATCAGAACGAGTGATTCGTAAGCATAGAATTCATTATTAGAACGTAATCTAGAACAGACGAGTTAAATGGGATTCGAAAGAGAGGGACCGTATCTACTCCTCACCGATTATTAATAAAGTATTTTACTTTGCTCTTGGTTGTTTTCAATTGGAATTCAATGGTTATAGACTAATATATTAGACTGAGAGTCGGCGCAAGAGTTAGGTAACGGAACACAGTCATTGCAAATTGTGCATTTGGCACAATTGTTATTTTATCAAAAGAAAAACGAGTTATGACGAACTCGAAAAATTATCATTAAAGCAGATTTAAAACCAATTTAGACGCATTAATACATGTCAGATTATTAGTATATGGTCTATCCTAGCCGTTAGACCGATTTGTACCCTTAGTACATTTTTAAATCATTTTTCCTCTCTTTTATATATATATATATATATTTTATACTTTACGACATTTTTGTCTCGTTTCCTAAGTGATTTTAACAGATATGAATCGTTACGACCTTTAGTTTAAAAAAGTCGTAAGCAATAATAAATAAGATATGAAATAAATGGCTTGGGAAGTTTTAAAAATGTTCAGTAATCATGTAATGAGTTTATGAGCTACATTTGTTTTTTCGTAATTTATTGTATTTTCCCAAGATAATGAGCAAAAAATTTCCTTTATTATTATATTTATATGTAAACATGAATGATTATCATAAGTCCAATAATGATGTATTCATCAAAAATCGTTTCATTTAATACTACTCTTGTTATCATTAATTAATCCATGTAAACACATGAGAGAGTAGTGATATTATACAAATAATATATATTCAATTTTTTTATTATAAGAATAATTATTCAAGGAACATCGAGGATATATATATATATATATATATATGTGTGTGTGTGTATGTGTGTATACTGATTCCTTTTATAATTAAAATTTCCTTGATTACCAAGCATAATTTTTTTTGTGTGTGAAGTCAAATGAAATGATTCTTATGTTCATTATTTTGAACTTATTTGTCTCACAAATAAAAAATCGTGGAACAATTTCATATTCTGAAAATTTTAATAGTGCTTTAAATGCACATCTGTTTAATGTTAAATGTCTGAATGTCCTTCCCAAAATAACGTGTAATTTTCATTAAAACCTTTTCGTTTTTAACTACTCTCTATTATAAAAATACTATAATGAACAAATGACTATAGTTTGGCTGCTTAAAACTTTTGATTCGTTTTGACCTTTCTGCCGTTAGTATCGTGTTATCAACTGTAACATGTGCCTGCAGTAGAACAATTTTCTTGTTCACTAGAAATACTATGCTTCCACTTCCTGGTAAAGATATTCTGCTGCATTCCAGCATTTTGGGAGTTAGGAAACACTTAAATGGGTGTTTTGACGTTTAGTGACAGTGATTATCCTTTTTGGTTCATTTCACGTGTGCGAAGAAGAATAAAACAAAAATAGCAGATTTCGGAGTATTTCTCAAGGTGTTAGTATCGTGGTCATAAACTCAAGATACGGGTGAGTGATTTTCAGTTACTTGCTGTCAAGTTGTTTTTCCCATTATGATTAATTTCCTCCGATGGCTATGCTCCTTTAGTTTACAGTTTAAGTAAATAGTTTTGTTCTAACGTTTTTCAAACATTTCTTTTTCACATGAGCTGCATTCTACTGAAGAAATTTTTTTTCTTGATGAAAATATATATATATATATATATATATATATATATCATAGTCTAGTATTAAGCAGTCGTGTAAATATTCCTCTTAAGTATTAAATAGTAGTCAAATTAAAAACGACGGAAAACAAAAATTAAATCGGAGAATTTTTGTAGGTACAGAATCCACCAGAACATTAAATTTCTTATTGTATCCGAAGATTAAAATTTCAGGATACAAAATTGAGTCTTGTATATCAAAAACACAAAATAATATTTTAATATAAATCAAATGCTAGTACTTACTTTCAAGTAAAACTCAATTATATAATTCAAACTGAAGAAATAGAACTACAGATTAGAAAGCAATTTCCAGTTTTACTAACCTAAAACATCCTTTAAATTTTGAATTACGTGAATGGCTTTCATATCTCTTTACAGCTGTTACTGCTATATGCTTAAAGCAAGTTTTTATTCCATGTTACGTTGTGTAATATAGAACCTTGCAGAAAGGAAAAGAGAAATTTGATTTACAGATTAATCCCTTTTGGATTAGCAATTGTTTCTCAGTTTTATATAGACTCATAAACAGACAGTTAATCTTCTTACACTACCATGTGACCAATTTCTACGGTTTTTTAAAATATATAATAAACACACGCATATAAATATAAATAAAAGCAAATTATTAGTACGGTTACCGGTACCTCATTAAATAAGAAATTGAATTTTAACGGTATGTATAAAATTGGTGGTTAATGTGCAGTATAGGATAATGTCCAATATATATATATATATATATATATATATATATATATATATATATATAGATAGATAGATAGGAAGTACTTCATTTTCCGACCTCTGCCAGTATTCTGGAGTTTTTACACAGGCAGACAAACCTTATACAGATTATTTTCTGCCTTCGGCTTTAATGAAAAATGTCGGCTATCAATATAAAAAAGAATATTCTTTACAATTTTAATTATTTTGTGTATCTGACGTATTATTTGCGCGCACTATATTAAATTTTATACAGTAATATATGTAGCTTTTAAATACACTATTATTAGGGATTCCGATGTCTGCCGGACTACCGATATATGTATCGTTGTATAATTCTTTCAATTTCTATTTTCTTTAAAAACTTATGTAAAAAAATTTGATGTTAAGTGTAATATAATCTAAAAAAAAAAAAACAACTAGTCACTGGTATGCCTTCACAGATAATGAAGTCTCAATATGAAGTGGAAACTATAATAAAGATCAATGTTCTACTCATGAAATATTAGTTAAGCATTAAATAAAATAGAGAAAAAACCTATTTCTAAGGTACCGAGTATCTTAAAAGTTTTAAGTGATATAAAAAAATTTGCATGTCAGTTTTAATTCCAATACACAAAGGAAGTAATTTATTTGTTGAAAAATTACTGAATGGAATTAAGAATGCATGTTTATTGTGTCAGTCCACTTTTCAAATCTCTTTTCAAAAACAAATAATTGAAAGCGCGATTGAAAATTAGAATAGCTACCGCGGTCTAGTCGCTTTTTCGAAAATGACTCTAGACTCTTACGTTAATGTTTACTTAGCACGAAGGCTGCAGTCGACACGCCTGTTTGAAAGAATATGTAATTGCATGTCTTATTTATTTTTTGGTATTCTCACTATAGAGAACTGCAAAAGAAATATCTTGAGCGTTAAAAACCTTATTTGAAATCCTTGATTCAAACAAACTGGTTCTGTAAGAATCGGATATATTGTCTATGAAAGTGTCCTTAAAAATGAATTTTCTGATTAGTCTGAAGTATTCGAAATTAAAATCTTTTTTAATTTGCTTCATTTTTATTTAATCGTAATACATCAACCTTTAGCAAAAACAATACGTGCACAAAGTAATTTAAAGTTTATTGTTTTTAATTCATTAAGAGAAATGAAAATTTCGAAATTCTAAAAGCTAGATTGTAATATATATTGAATTATACTCAATTCATTTGAAAAGTATGACATCTTGATTAACATAGAATGCATTCTACATATAATTTCATTAATTGTTTACTAAACAATCGTTACAAATTTGTGAAAAAACAAAATAATTCGTTTTATTGTTTCATCTTGTGTATAGGTTATAACATTATTTTGAATACTAATTATAGCGTCATATTATATAATAATTACAGTACCATTTCGTATACTAATTATAGCGTCATATTATATAATAATTACAGTACAATTTCGTATACTAATTATAGCATCATTTTGTTGCTTTGTTTGAATAATTACAGCATTATTTTGTGTTATGGTTATAACTTCGTTTTGTATATCAGTAACAGTACCTTTTTGTATGAGTTATAACATTGTTTTGTATATCAGTTACAGTACCTTTTTGTATATGAGTTATAGCATCATTTTTTATATACTAAAATTAAAATCTTTCACCCGAAAGTGCATACCTTGTTTTTGGATTCGCTATACTATCTAATACGGGAACTTTAAACTGAAATGAATTGTTTGATTGCTGATGAATTAAAAAGGCCTGGTTGTCAAGGTAACAACCAGGCGACTGGGAATCAATGTTCAAGATGAGTCGCGAGTTCCTCCAAAGATTCGTTGAATGAGTGATGGTGAAGTTTAATGGCGCAAGAAATAGATATGGTCATGATGCGTCCGTGTAACTGTGATCTAGACGTTTGAAAAAAAATTAAAAGAAAAAAAAAATAATACTAACTGGTTAACAAGAAAAATGACCGAAAATAGAGAATGATTTGTATTGTAACCGGAGGCACGTTTTCCAATGGCACTAAGCCACATGGAAAAGGAAAAAGATGACTAGGGTACCTCGTATAAATAATGAAGAAGGTAAGCTCCTGAGGGCACAAGGACTGGTTTACATCGAGTGGAATAAATGAGTTGCTGCAAGTTAAATTGAACTATCCTTAAAAGTCTTTACACAGTATGAGGTTTGGCGAGGGAATTACTTGCCCAGTTATTGTCATCTGATAGTAATTCGAAATTATTAGATTCGTCACCAATAGCTTTTGTGAAGCTGTATAGCAGAGGTTCCCAAAGGGTAGGTACTGCCCACCTTTGGTATAGTAGAGATCTAAAAGGGCTTTTTTTTGTTCAAGAAAATTTAAGCAGCGTTCAGGACTTACTATGTGTGCTCCCCCTACCCTCCAATACCCACAAGAAAACGATAAAAAGTTTATTAGTATTAAAAGTAATTGAATATGTGTTTTAACCAATAGTTCTAAATATCTTTTAAGCAAGAACAGTCCATATTAAAAGTAGGTATTTGGGTATTATATCTTTGTTTCCGATATCTTTAGGGTTAGTACATGAACCCTTTCACTAGAACTGTCCTTGTTTTTCAAAATATATAATATACTAGAGAAGCTCCCTGTTTGAAAAAAGGGATATGACCCTAAAAGAGAGCCATGGGTTGCATTATTGATTTCAAGATTGGAATTGGGAAAGGTTTTTCGTGAGAATAGGGGGTAGTGTGAGAATTATTTTTCTGGAAGGAATCGGTAGGTCAAGAAAGATTTGAAACTTATGATATAGAGCAAACCTCTTTAAAATACACCAACCAACCAACAGATTAATTTAAAAATATCCATAAGGTATGTCAACAAACATTATTCCTTTTATCAAAATTCCACATTATTCAACTTTTAACATTCCGGTAGCATACAATAGCAATGAAATAATATTCAGCTATAGTATAAAGGAATTTTAAATTATCATCCATTCATCAATGAATTTATTGTGACAACCGTGTATTATTAAACTCCGAAAATTTTATATATAAAAAAATAAATTTTCATCGCAGTTTGTAGCAGATTAATGGCTTAGAATTGCAGATTCAAATTCCATTCCAAAATAAGTCCTTAGAAATAATTTCGTTGGGCTAGTTGGCGTCAAAGATTTAGCGTAGTGTAGCAATGAAATTTTAAAAGTACTAGCTCGAATGTCACTCTCCTCAATAGAGGATAATTCAGAATCACGAATTAGGTTACTAGAGAGGAATACGCCGTGTTCAATCTAATGCTTCGTTAAATAAGTTTAATTTCTTTTCATACATTTCAATAAACTTAATTTCACTTTCCAACATAATTTCCCTCGTTTTAATATTTATGAGCGAAAATCAATAATCTTGATGAATGGATGTCATTGCTTTCAAACCATTTCCCCAATATATATATGTGTGTGTGTCTGCTTCCTGACTTTTTGCAAGATGTTACTTAGCATTATGATTGGTCTTTTAAGCAGTTTTATGTATCAGTTCCTTTTCTCAATCATTTAGATAGTTCTTCTATCAAATACCTGTCGTGTGGAATAAGCAGGTTAAAGGAGGGGGGGGGGAGCTTCTACATGTTAAGTTCAACGAGGCCCTAAAAGTCCTCATGTGAAGGCATGTGGAAGCTAGGAGATCGAAATATAACCTCAGATTTGTCATTTGATCGTGGCTCAAAATTTAGGTTTCATTTTGATTGCACAAGTTCAGTGCAATCAAAAATTAATTTAATTAAATTAAATGTTTGAATTTTATAAGATACTTGAAAGGTTTTCGTAATCTTAAACATTTTTGGAGATTAATTTATGACTAATTCTTCCGAAAAAAATTGAGAATGATACATTTTCAGATGAACCATGAGTTCGAAAAATCTTTAACACATCTTAAAAGAAAACAAATATTGAGATTAAAATGAGTTTTTCTTATTATGCAAGGTTCTATAGTTGAAGTAATAGTATATTTATATAATTCATGCAAAAAATAACTCGAAATTATCTTGGTAAATATAAATTAAACAAATAAAGGGAAACACATATGTTATTTAAGCTGTTTGATTAAAATCTAAAAATAATATTTTTCTAAAAATATTATAAATAAAATGTAAAAAAAAAACCCCATCATTAGTAAAACATGCAAATTTGATTTAGTTTTCCCCCTCCTGAAACAACTTCGATTTTATGTTTATTCATAAGGAAAGATGACATACTCGACAATCTTTTTTCTTATTTTCGGAACTTATAATGTGTATTTTTCATTCAAATCACTTTTCCTTTTCAGACTTACTATGCTGACCATGCGGTTTCCTTTTCATTCGAAAATGTTCTCTCAATTGGATAACCAACCGCTTTACAAATATGAAATTATTTAAAGGTGTTCATTTTTTTTACATACTACTTTGTGCAGAACATAAGCATTAAATGCACACATTTCTAACCCAAAGGCTTTTCGGCTCGGTGTTTTATCGCAGACCCGTAAGCTTATGTAGGTATCTTCTTTCATTATGAAAGTGATTCATTTATCTATATATTCGCGACTTAGAAATAATAGATATGTTTCCGTGACTGAGCTTTCCGATTTCTATAACATAAATACATATGTCGGCAGCAGGGCCTTTCGAACATTAAGGTTTGAAATTCACGAATTTCCTGATTGCACCAAACACCCATCAATCGGAATAATAGAAATATAACTGAGCCTCAAACACCTTACGTGGGGGGATGTTGAAGCTTGGACAGTGAGGCATCAGCTTATTTGATGTATTATGAGAAATTAAGCAACAAATCTTAACAAGGTGTGATTTTGAAAATATGTGCAAGCTCAGGTGTCATCTTTGTTACTCGACCTTGGTTTTAAATTATGAAGTTTGTGCCAGTAGCTTTCGAATTGTTCTAGAGCGATATCGTTCAAACAAACCAAATTACAACAAATATATGAAATTTATTAATGTGACCATGATGCAAAATCAAGGAGCAAGTTGCGAATTTGTTGCTCACTTATTTTTCCTTCGAAACAAAAAAATAACTCTAATGTGAACGAAGGCTACGGCTATATGGATTTGTTTACAGAAATGAGAAGCACTTCATACGAAAGAAGGCTTCACGCTAAACACTTGGCGGTCGCTGGCATTTGGCGCATGCGTATTTCTTTTATAGCGGCGTCAATCTCATTATTAGCCACACCTCGTACATAATATAGTGACATGAGCTGGGAAATGATTTTGAACGGGCGTTGATGACTTTTTTTTTTTGATGAGGGAGAAATATTCTAATTATAGTTTTACAATTTTTATACCGGTTTTTATTCACATAGTCATATTTTATGTTTTTACTTGTTAAAATTATTAATACTTAGGTTCATGACCTTTGTATACCTCTTTTAATAAAAGTTTATTACTTTTGTTATACACTTTTAACGGAATTTCTTATAAGGATTAAAATAGTTAAAATAGTTAAGAAAACTTAGGTTCATTGTCATAGAGTACATCTTTTTTTAAATTAAAGTTTGCTATTCTCGAATATATACCCTTCGTAACAGTTAAAGGAAGCAAATCTAATACTAATCCTTTTCGAATATATTGAATTATATGAACTGTGCTATTTAAAAAAAATAATGCCAATGTACAAATTGAACTTTGAAAGTTACATTATGTAAGACACACACATATTTGTAGAAAGTAAATATGTTAATGATGAAGAAAGAGAGAGAGAGAGAGAGAGGAAGGGACAAAAAGTTTCTCATTTTACATTCTTGTAAATCGCATATACTAATAAAATTGTATTTGTAGCATTCATTTTTATATGTTTAATGGTTGGTTTGTTCACCAATAATTATAAACTAAGAATTCAGTAAGGAATGAAGTCAACTTCTAAAATTTTGATTATTCATTCTTTGATCGGATGAACTTAATTGTTTAAATTATTTTCGACTTTTTTAGATTTACTTAAGCAAATATTTTTCCTATTCAAAATCGTAAAAGGAAATTAAAAAGTCATAACATTTGGAAAAAGGTATTTATTCATAATTGATATATATATAATTCTAGAACTAAGAGTTTTTGTGTTATTTACCGAAACTTTACTAATTCGAAAGATAATTCAAGGCAAAAATTTTAAAATTGCATCAAAAATACTGCTATAGGTGAAAATCGAATGTTCAAAAAAATTGAATCAGAATGAATAAAAATCATCTATTTATAAAATAATTAACATATAATAATATCGTTTACTTCATTCTGTAATTATATATATACTAAATATAATATATTAAGAGTTTTTTATTATGAAAGTTCATTTTAAAGCTCACTTAGAATTTTGGTTGAAATTGTTATTGCATAAACATTTAACATCATACTCTTTCAGTTAATTTTATCTAAAATTAATTTTTTTATTTCTATTATATATTACATTTCTATTTAGCAATGAAAATTATAATTTCATTTATATGCGTTTTGAGAACAAATGATTAATTTAAACATCGTATATAATTTTGTATCCAACAGAGGGGGGAATGGCAAGCATAGACATATCGGTAGACCTTTGTACTGATAGTATTACTAACAAATCAACAGAACCATCTAGGAAAAACAAACTAGTACTTACATAGAGGTCATGGTTCGGCCCATTGTGATGCAAATTCTTTTTGTCTCCTTTCTTTTCCATATTTTCTATATCCGATTCTAGCGGAGAAGAATCAAAGCTTGTAATAAACAAAAAAGGTAACTATTGTTTACCGACAATTCACCGTTTTTGGAATTAATTTGAATCTTTTTGTAACAAAAGATACACGGAAGGAAGAAATACAACTAACGTTCTACTGGGGAGGTCCAGTGGCAGGAAAAGACAAAATTGGACAGGCTACAAAATAAAGAACAAGCTCAAGTCGCAAAGTGTGTGCCTCAGCAAGCCTACTAGCCTTTCATTGTGTTACTTTCATCCCCCCACCCGTTCCCCTCAATCCTCTAAGGATCCTGTGCCAACAATTCCATTAAGTGTAAATAAAGGAAAGGACGGGCAGTGTTTTTGCCGCTGCCATGTTTTTGTTTATAGTTTTTTACAGGTTTGTCTTTGTCTCAGCACCTACTAGACGGGAGTCGAGGGGCTAAATGAGAAACCGACATACTCTAGATCTCAATTGTTCGTTAAATTCGCTCGCGGTGCCCGAGGTAAAAAAAGACATAGTTATGCTTTCTTAAGAACTGAATGGGAGAGATTACTGAAGATACGATACATTTGTAACAGGAATGAAAACGTTGATTCGGTTGTTTCCTCTACTTTCGATACCGATGTTAGAAAGGAAATTCATCCCATAACTTCAAATATTCTCCGAAGAAATTAGTCCAATGCGAAATATCATTGCAATCCATTTAAGAGGCAGACTGGTGGCTTAGGGAAAGTACGAGCTTTTTATTTTAATCTTAAAGGAAAAAACAAACAAACTTTTTTATATTTTACTAAACATAGTTCAGATTTATGTATACTCTCCAAATCGTTTTCTTAAAATCTAGACCACCTTCAAAGATATAATTTGTACATAATTTTTTTTTTTATCAAAAACGTACTTAAAGGAAATATTTTTTTTTAAAGTTTAGACTTAGGTAAATCTTCTAAAATGAATAGATTTGCAACACTAAATCTAGCGAAATCTTTAGAATTACTAGAATTTTTTTAAATATACATATGTAGTCTAGGCTTTATATTTTGAAATTTAAGTATCAAAAATTTCTATATATCGAATATTTCTCTCTCTCTTTTTTCCCGATCCTTGAATTTTTCATAATGAAAACAGTTTCTATATAAAAAATTAAATTTCTACTGAACAAAAATTTTCTGATTAAATATTATATCTAACTACTGCAGTAAAAAGTTCCCAAAGAAATAAGAACAAATAATGTTTCATTGCTTCTTAAAGCGATGGAAATTCTCAGAAATCCGGAAGTCACCAGCCGGATATAACACTTACCTATAAGTAACATGTTATTCTTAACTTCTGTTCTATGAATCCTTTTCCTAACTTAGAGTGAGATTTAAATTTAGCTTAGTTTTAGATTTCTTTTTGCGAACAAGGCTCCTAAGAGGAAATCTATAATTGTGAAAGAGAAGTTCAACTTCATAAAAGACATAGAAAGTGGGCTGAAAAATAAAGATGTGGCAAAAGAGTATGAAATTTCTACACACGAGTAAAGTATCAACTATTTTGAAAAATCGCGGGGATTAGTTATTAAAATATTTGAAAGTGCTGGAAGTGATCTAAAACTATTTATAATTGATCCATATTGAAATGGGCAAAAATGATAAAAGATTTTGATTGATTGCTTATTAATCTCGTACTTAGAAGCAACACGAAGGCGATGGATCTCGTAATTTTGAATCTCGGTCAAGTTATAACCTGAGCTGGCACCTATTTCTCGAAATTTCCTCACCACGCCAATGAGAAGATTGAAAGCCTCGACAGATTTAATGGACATCAACCCCGCTGCATGGCGGTAATGATACAAGTCAGAACATGCCAGTGAATGGGCCACTCAGTAAGGAGTTTAAATACATTTCTACGATAGTCTAATGATTGAAAAAAAAAGTCTTCTTTATCTCTTAAAAATTAACTATACATAAGTATTTTTAGTGAATTAAATGATGAAAAAATTTTCAATGTGTATTTCTGTATATTAAAATTTCTATTTAGAGAAAATTTTCCCCAGAATTTTTTAAATTCGATTTATAGAGGCTCGACTCTATTTTTTTAGTTACTTGAATTAAATAACTAAGTACTGAAAGTAAGAAATGGAAAAAACCTCTTAGAGTACCAGTATGAATCTGAAAATTCAATAAACTCCCATCTTATATTTTTTTATTTAGATTTAATTAAGAGCTTTTATAATCAGATGAGATAGGCGCAAGATTTATATCTGAAAGTTTATTGATTATAATTAAGTTGAAGTTAATTGTTATTAGAACCAAACTGGGGCAAATATATATTCCAAAATTTTTGTTTTTTATATTTTCTTTCTGTTTTCCTTGACTTGATATTTTAAGCTGTTAAATAAAAACTTTAAGTTCAAGCATTTAGTAATTCTCCCCTTCTTGATAAAAGCGAATGATGTGATAAGATGACAAATATTTGTAACAGTGATTTTTTTATGTAAAATGTATTCAATTTTAAATATGAAAATTTCTGCTTTAACTCATAATTTAAAAGAATCGTAAAATATTTCCCCCATAGCGTGATTAACAAGGTATGAATGATATTTTTTATTGGAAAAGCAAGGGGGGGAAAAAACTTGCGAAAAATTTGGCAAAATTTGGGAAAAAAGCAATTGCGGGACGATTCAGTTTTCATTAACTTCATTTCAAAACTCATTGAGTTTATTATGGTTTTCTATTATCACTGTACATATATAAGGTATGCTAAGAAATTATAAGACAACTAATGAATTTAAGAATTTTTGAAGAAGGAGACAATTTGTAAATTTTAAAAGCACGTATATAAATTGGATCGGGAAACACAGTTATCCACAATAACCACGATTATCCATGTTTTTGATTGTGTTATCCACGATTTATTTGAAGATGTCGCAGGGTAAACAGGTATTTTCATATCTTCCAAAAATCGAGTGAACATACAGTTAGATATCTCTTTAAAAATTGATCTCGAACTATCATTAGAGTGCAATTCTTGTGCTTTTGCAATTAAATCAAACCAATAAAATACACTTCATTTTGGATAATTCAAAGTGTACAAAAAATTTAACGCACGAACTTTATTTTATAAAATATATGTGTGCTATAATATATGAATTTATATTTTCCCATTAAATAAAAAACTTAACTTACAATGATTTTTCTGAAAATCACGTATTCTAACTTGCCTCTTTGTATTCAGTCTTTGAGCCACTGCAAATTATTCCAACCTATCAAGTCATGAAAAATAGAATCTTTTACATAAGACTGACCTTTAAAAAACATCCAACGTCCTTCAATTCTTTAATAGTGAGAAACAACATTAAAATAATACACTTCAGCTGGTAAGTCTAATAAACTATTTTTCCCGTAGTGTGTGTGTGTGATCTAAGAAGAATCGGAAGAAAAATTTAAAGTAATTCAATATAAAATGCGATTACGCAATCCCCCCCCCATTGTATTAATGCATAATTCTAAGGATGGGGAACAAACTCCAATATTTCGATTTATAGTAGTTCATCTGTACATCATATATTAACACTTCTCTAAAATACATCAGAAATAGAACACAAATAAAGGAATTATTTACTTCAGTGGGATATTTGTTGGGCAAATCATTAATATTTAATTTTTTTTCGTAATCATAGCTTATCTATTCTTTGAGTATTCAGTCAAATAACTGCTCGAAACCGGAATCAAGATATCTTCATCATTATATACCCGATGTATCAACTTTGAAATTGTTTGCGTTACATAAAATAAGTTTTCAATAAGTAAACATGTGACGTTAGTCTGTTCGCGATTTTCTCTTTACTAACCTTGGAGACTTTAATTGAGATTGAATGCATAAATTAAACAATTTCTTCCCAACCAAAATGAAAAGTGATTATTCTAATTAAAAGCAGGTAGAAATAAAGTGAAGTGAGCTAGATAGGAGAGTATATAAGCAAAGGGAAATTTTGAGGAATGGGGCCGAGTGGTACTAGCTCTGAGTATAGGCCTTACAGGCGGTAGACGATATCAAGAGTTGCTACTGGCGATAGTGATCGTAATGGAGTCAAGAAACCAAGTCAACCACAACTGGAGAGATTTTGGTATGACACCATTAATTCAGTATTAGTTGAATGGGTGAATCTATTTAGGGCCTTATCGAGGAGAGCACAAATCCCGCAGACATTATATTGCAAGGCTATTGAATAAATAGTTTGTTTGTTTAGTGTCTCTTTTGTAGGTTATTGACTTTTAGTGTTAGATACATTTAATTGAGTTATGACTCAAGAGTCAGGTAGAAGTGCAGCGTCACAAACAGAATGAGAAAATATATTCAAAGCACCATGAGGTGTTCCAAGACTGATGTTATTGATCCGATATATCATCATTCTGCATTATTTCAAAATTCTTTTGTTATAATGAGCGACAATAAGAAGAGAGGTCTATCAGCATTAGATATTTCCTTAACCAGCCACTACAGAATTATATTGTAGGTCAAATAGTGGCACATTTAGCAAAACTGATACATCTAATTGGTAAACACGCAACGAGCTAAATATTCTTGCCATGGGTGTACTTGTATTTCATGACTCTGAAAAACGACTGTAAAAGATCATTTCAAGGTATGTAAAATCATTGGACTTCGTTACATGCTAAAAAAAATTCCAAACTGAATCTCAACAAGAATTTGAGAACAGCTTTTAAGTGATTTAGTGGCTGCGGACTGGCGGCAAGCAGTTTTCTTCGAGTCGTGGGCTCGAGCCTTGATACCATTAAAGATTCGCCATGTAGTCGGGACTGATACACGTTTAATCTGTCGAGACTCAAAGTCTTACCGTTGGCGAGGTGTGGAAGTTAGAAGAGAGAGGTTCCAACTCAGGTGTCCTCCTCGACACTTGACCGAAGTTCAAAATTACGAGGTCCGTCACTAATAGCCTTCATGTTGCTTCTAATGCGACGTTAACAAAATCAATCAATCAATTTTAAGAAATGTAAAGTTCAATTAAATTTTTGAATTTTGCTTCTTATATAATAATACTTTCAACCAAAGAAATGTCTATTTAAAATCTAATTGGAAACATGCGTCTTAATATAATCACTTGCAAAAAGTTTGTAAATTATTCTCCCCTCAAAAATTTAACATTTTTACCTCAGATTTTTGCAAAACTATGTAATTTAGATAAAATTTGATGAGATCATTGCATAAATAACAATTATTTGTCTGTTTACTTTATGTATTTCTTAATTGTGAAAATTATTTTCCGAAAATCCTCACATAAAAATTTTTCTTACACAAAATATAGAGGGTTCTATTAATTGAATATATTGATAAAATAGCATTTGTTTATCATTAATTCTCATCACACATAACTGGTGCATGAGGCCCCAATAACCGCACTCTATTTAATTTGATCTAATGATACCTCCCAAGCACTTCCCCAACTCGGCCATCCAAAGGAATTTCTCTCTTCTGTAGTCATATGAAACTATGTAGCGCTTGGTATTCCTCTCTTTCTCTTTTCATCTGGAGCCCATGTGAGCCCAATTATTGTATTATCGTTTGATGGCAGTCTCAATGAATGTTTAATTCATGTCCAGTCTTGTTTTTTTCTTTTTTTAAAAACAAATTGGGTGGAAATAGGATTGGCTGATGTTTTATCATACAATTCAATGTTTAAAATTTTATCTAACCAATATATTTTAAAAATTTTCTGTAGTGAGTAGTTTGAAAGACCTTTAATTTCTATTCTTGTGATTTAGTAAGTTTTCAATTCTCCCTTCGGTAAAGGACTGCTAATACTGTAGCATTGAATACATGTAATTTGAGTTAAATACTTATATTCGAGACTTTCCAGAGTTTATACATTGCTCTGAATGAATGTCGGGCCTTTCTTATTCTAGTTTTTATCTCTTCATCTTCTCCTACCTTTTTTTTTTTTTTTTTTTTCGTGCATATCTATTGTTATGAAAAACAGTCTGTCTTCTCAACTTTGTTTTGATTTGTTGGAAGTGAATCCTTATTTTTACAATTTATTTTCATTTCTTTTGTTTTGTTTTCATTTATTTTAAAGTCCACTTGTTTGGCGATATCCTCCAGTCTCTATGTGTTTTCCTTCATGTCAGCAAAACTTGAAGACAATATAATCAGTTAAGTCAAGATGTTCCTGTGTTGAATTGCAATCCCAACGAGTTTCTGTTTTTTGATATTTTAAAGTCTGCCTCATTATCCAATCTATTACTGTTAAGAAGAGCATTCTAAAGTGAGGATGCATCTCTACTTTTTTTTACTCCAGTTTTAATATCAAATGCCTCAGACGGAGTACCTTTTAAAAATTACTTGTCCTCTGCTCCCACAATACAGATTTCTAACATAAATTTAATTTTTCAAGAAATCTATAGAAGCTTAAAATAGGCAGTCTCTATTTATCTGTCAAATGCTTTTTCAAAATCAATAAAATTAGGTATAAAGTTGAATTTAATTCAGTTAATTCCTAAAGAATGTTCTTTAGAACAAAAATATAGTTTAGTGTACTTTTTACACCTTTAAGCCATGCTTGTTCTGATCTAATAGTTTTGTCTATACTATCTTTTTCTCTCACTCTGCTAATAATAATTCTGGTAAGGTTTTTTAATGCAACAGACAGTAGGCTAATTTTTCTTTAGTTATCACAATTAATTAGATCTCCTTTTCCAGAAATTTTTATGATCAATGATTCTATCCAAGCATTCGGAACTTGTTCTTGTAACCACACAAGGTTAAATATCGAGAATAATATGGATGCCGAAAGTTCAATATCAGCTTTGAATTGTTCAGAATTTATGTTGCCTTTTCCGCATGCTTTACCATTATTTTGGGCTTTAATATGCTTAAAAATTTCCCGAACTGTAATTTCATCCACAACTATATCAAGTGTGAATTCCTTATTAAATGGGAAAATTATATTTTGGGCAATGCCGTTTGACTTTTAAAAGTACATTTCAACGAACTTTTAAACTCTTTTCTTTATTTCCCCTTCAATCAATAACTGCCAATATTTTCATCTCAGTCCGTCGTCTCCTCTCTTTTTACATCCCCAATATGCTTTATAATTTTAAGACCTTCTCCAACATTGCTTACGGAGTTTCATTTACCAACAAATGGTAAAAGTTTTTCTTGTCAGCCTTGGCAGATTTTTCAATATTTTTTAGAGCTTCTTGGTATTCTGGTTAGTTTTTTAATTCAATGTCTCTGATTTTTAATTCATGCTTTTCTCCCTAATTTTCTATCTCCCTTTTCAGCGTATCTCTGATATCCACTCATTATTACTTTTTCTATTGGTCCTTCCCAGCACTTTATCGGCATTCACGTTAATTTCTGCTTTAAAACTCGTCCATTTAATTTCGATATTTTCATTTATAATGTCTACATTCTCTTCAAGAACTACAAAACGATTTTTAATGCAATTATAAAATTTCTGCTTTCAACGCTCTATTTAAGTTTTTCAATGTTTACCGTATTCTTTGTGTTCCCTCTTGTGCTTACAATATTATTTCAATTCAAATTTTAGAGTGGTCATTAGGAAAGAAGATCGTAAGAAGTGAGATCTACTTCTTTTTTACCCTGACATCACAAAGCGATCGCCTGAGCATGCTTCTGATAGCAATATGGTTGAGCTGTTTTTTGTTTTTTTTTTTTTGTTTTGTTTTTTCCGTCAGACGACATTCAAGTAAATTTATATATGTTTCCGTGTTTAAAGATGCTACCACCAATGATGAAATAATGCAGCTAACAAAGATTTCAAAATGCTCTCTATTCTTATTTATTTCATCTCACAAGTCCTAATTTCCAATTGCATTTTAATCGTTGGTTATTTTTTTCCCTACTTGCGCACTTAAATGTCCCATCAATAAAAGTACATAATGTTTTAGAATTAAGTCACAAATGTTTTCGAATTAAGTCACAAATGTTTTCGAATTAAGTCACAATTGTTTTCTGAATTTTATCATAGAACTAGGTCTTTTCTTCCTCACTTTCATCATTTGTGGGCGCTTAAACTTGAATTATGGTTGATTTCTGAAACTTGGAAAGGAATTGTGCAGTATTCCTATAGTTTATTAAATAAAAAGTCATTGAGATTTTTAAATAAAAGCAACTCTACTCTCACGTTTTTCGTTAACTCCAGAATAAAGGAAATAAAATTTATCTTTACTTCACCAAAGTTAGTCTACTCGTTTTCGAGATTTTCAAAATGCCAATACCATAATTTTTCATCGCCCCTGTAATTTATCTAGTTTTCTGATTTGGCACATTGTTCGAACATTTCACGTACTAAATTATATATATATATATCCTACTTATTTATGTTTCTTGAAAAGGTTTTCTGTTGTATGGTGACCGTGGAAGTTTAAAGGTCATAGAAGAGAGCGGCTGGTGTTGTTTCGTAAAGACGTAGGTTCAAATCCTGATACCACTAAAGATCTGTTGTAAAGTGGAGCTGATGCACGTTATATCTATCGAGGTTCCAAGTCCTCCAGTTGGATTAGTGGGGAAGTTTGGAGAGAGAGGTGTCAGCCCACGAGTCATTATTGTCTTTTGACGGAAGTAAAAATCACGAGATTCGTCGCTGATAACTCTTGTTATTTCTAAGTGTGACGATAATAATCCATCAATCAACTCTTGCTGTGTGTATTAATTTAGGAAATATTTTTAATTAGCAATTACTATTAAATAGTAATAACTATGGTAAATATTCACTCACATTTTAAACCGTAACCAAATAAATAAACGCACTGTTGGCAACTACGAAAAATTTGCTTTTGATAAAAAAAAAAAAAAGGCTTACCATTTTTAACGTACTTTGAATTACTAAGAGTTTTCATAAATTTTACAAAACCCAAATTCATGATGATATCGATATTCTCGGAGTATTTTATTTAAAAAACATGTTTATCTGAGATATGTACTGTTTTAAATATCTCAAAAAAAATTACTTGCAATAATTAGCAAATAACTTAATAATATTTTGATCCTCCAAGTACCTACGAGTAAGAAAATTAATTGGTAAGAATTGTGGAAACGAAATAAAAAAAATATCTCTTAAAGATTAGGGAGCTTTCTTATTTGATATTATTTTTACTTTGAGTGATTAACATTGATAAGTATTAAAGAAAAATTGTTATATAATTTAGTATGCAAAGAAGGATATAAAACCTACAACTATTTTTGCTTTGAACTGTAACATCTTTTACACGTGTTAGTTATTAATACGAATTTATAACTCGAAGAACTTAAATGAATTTTTTTCTTTTCGTAAGAAAAAAAAATATGCGCATTAGAAGTGAATTTTTATGGATTATAAGTATTTTTTTTGGTTTGGTTCGAATAATAATGTGGCTCTTGAGCAGGGCTTATGAAATTTTTTCTCTTGTGAAACTTTTCAATCAAGCAATTATTTTCATGACCCGAGGAACAGACGTTAATAACATTTAAATAATAATTCAACATATACAAATTTATTTGAAAGCAAAACTATTTGGCTATGTAATCTTATTAACATAATTTTGCCAAACTTTAAAACCAAAGCTACATATCCTTACAAACAACTTCGGATGTGTGCTTGCTTACTTTTACATAAAGATCATTAAATCTTAGATGATTCTTTGATACTGCAGGACAAAGGGTTTCTTCAATTTTTTAAACAGTTCAACTCTTTTATGGACATTATACATGTATAGTACAGTATTTTTGAAACAGGCTTGGACTATTTTAGAAAAAGAGTTGGGAATTCTGGACTTTTTGGATTCTGGTCTGGTTTCTGATCCAAATCAAAATTGACTGAACGAATTTCGGGAAACTTAAGTTTTAAAACTGTCTTTTAGAGGACACGGTAAATTCTTTTTTTTGTATTCAGTGGTAATTCTTTTTGTGTATTATGACTGACAATAATCCTTTAAATTCAGAATGATTCACGAATCCACTTCTTTGCAGCAACAAAACTCGGAGGATGGTATTTTTGTGCAACGGAACTTTTAAACACTTCAAATCATCAATTTTATAGCTTTCATAATTATGTCTCCATGGAAAGTTTATTTCCAATTATAATAGCATCTTTAATTATAAATTTTGATATTGAGTGATGGTGACGTTTACTGGCACGAGAACCAGATGTGTTCAACAAGTCGTGACAATCAAGATGTGACTTTAATCTGGATGTTTGAAAAAATGTGGAAGGGAGGGGTGGAAGAAAATTAAATTGGTTGATAAGAAAAAGGGTCGAAAATAAAGAAGAATCGCCGGGATATACCGGAGGAGCGTCATTTATGTTTATCACCGATAATAAACTCCACAGGAAAGAAAAAGATCACTAGGATGTTTCGGGGTCATAACGCCCATACTTACCTAAAGAAAATAAGCCCCTGAAAGGATTAGTTTTGATAAAATTTCTTGGACTCTAAAAAAGTAAGTTAAGTGACTTCAAATGGGTTAATGACTCCCAATTGAAGACGCCTTGTTGCATGGCAACATAAAGACTATTGAAAAGATCTATTTAAATTATAGTCAAAAAACGAGAATTTTCAAAGAAATAATCGATTGACATTCTTTGAAAAATGCATTTTTTAAACTGTCCTTTTAAATTAAAATAAAAAGAAACTATAAACTTACATAAATTATTGAATATTTGGGAGCAGCAGTAACTTGACTGTAAACTATCGAAATTATTATATTATGGAATATTGTGCACAGCTGTACACTTTAAATATCACATACTCTCGTGTTGCTTGTAGAAATTTGGAAGGGGAAACTCTAATACACATCGATGTCGTGTTTAAAACATCTCGTGGTCCACTGCCGAATAATCTGGCATTAAGCTGTAGTGCAACATTAATGAAAACAAGATTGCATTTTTGAAAATGCTTTTACAAGCCAATGAAAAATTTTGTCTTCTAAAATATATTTATTTCCATTCATCGAGAGCTTTCCTATTTTTGATACCTTCAATTCTAATTGTTTTAATATAAAAAGAAAATATTATTTATTACTGAATATTTATTTTGATAATGGCATATTGGAGAGATACAGATCATTCTGAACTACATTGTGGCGAATGAAGCACCAAAATACATCTATAGCATACATATGAGCCAAATTTCAATTTTTAAATATAAAAATAACTATACTTCTACTTGAGATAACTATTCTACTGTAAAAGGTTGTTAAGAATTGAAGTTCACTGAGCGACAACTTGACTCTCACAATGTTGTAACAAAATTTTAAATTCTAAAAACAAACATCGGAAACTATCTTATTTGAAAGTGGGGAGATTGTAAATAATGGAATCTTTCTGAAAGACTGTTAACCGAGTCAAGGTAGATTCTTCGGCAAGTTGCCAAATGACAGCTCTAAATTTGGGATTTAGATAGAACATGTTGAGGAGCGTAAATACAAGCAGACAAACATAATTCATTCTGCTGTAATAATATAATTAGAAAATAGTTTTAAAAACTATTTCTCGGCAGATAAAACCGAGAATAGTATCTCGCGTATAATACTCGATCTGTTACTTGAAAGCTAAAAATATACGATTAGATTTAACGTTTGAATGTATGTTACTCTAGAGAAATTTGCTTCTATTTTATTTCTCAGATCGTGAACAACAAAATAATTACGATATCTTAGACTGCGTTATCACTTAAGATATTTAGAAAAAAGGAGTCGAATACATTCTAAATGTATTTTCAGAAACTGATTGCTTGAACTTTATGAATTTTTTTAAGAATCAGATAATTAAATTAATTAAAAGTTCATTATACTGAACTGTGCAGTTGAAGTTTAATTTCTTATATTTCTGATGTCGAATATTTTTTAAACTTTATAAATTAAAGTTGGGTTATCTTAAGCTTTGTGCCATGATTTACATAGTATTTCTTATAAATTAATTTTAAAGAACATTAAGTCAAAAAAGTCCTTAATTGATCATTGTTCGACTATTGATTGCATGATTCAGAACCAAATCAATTGTTATTATATTATTTTAATCATGAAATGTAAAATAATATTAAAGAATTTTTATTTCTTCATCTCTCAAAGTTAAAATTTGAATATCTTCCAGTTACTTTATCACAAATTCATCAAGAACTAGAAGTTTTCATTTGTACAAAGTATGTTATTCTTTTACAAACGTAATATTATTTGATTGAATAATTGGACTCCTGAACCATCTCAAGAGTTAATCTCTATGGATTGAAATAAGATTTAAAAAATAATTTAAATATTTCATTATTCGCTGATGAATTTTCTATTTTCATTTTTCTTAGTGAAAAACATTTTTAGTTTGTGAGTTTCTGTATTACTTTATAAACATATTTTCATGAACCATTATAACTTTCAATTTCAGGGTCCTTTCTTAGGATGTTATACAAAAATGCATTAAAAATGTACAGCTTTTGATTTTAATTGTTGTTTTCGCTTGAAAATTATATTTTTAGTTGAAGATGTTTAACTACTTAACCTTTAAGTAATATAATTTTTGCAATAGGATACTTTAATAATCAGTTTTTTCAAGTGTTGGTACAAACTCAATTTCTATTCAGAAATGAGTTTTTTGAAAATATTTCGCTGACTTTGAAGGAATTTAATAATTATTCAGTGTTTTCAAAGATTGTGAAACATTTTTTGTTAATCGCATAGTACAAGTTTTATTGTCATTCAGTCAAACAGTGTTTAACGTCTTTCGGAATGTTCCTAATGGTAATAAAATCTAAGAATCAGATATATTTTGTAAAGTTGATATTTTCTTACGTTTTAAAACTTTTAATTCTTTTTTTTTTTCATTTCTTATCTTAGAAATATTTTAAAATTAAAAAAATTAGTTATTTATACACTAATAAGGAAGGAATTCCGAAAAGAGCAAAAAAAAAAAAAGTACTTTTTCTGCAATTTTTTTCAAGTACTTGACGGAATCCTGAAAGCTGTATTACAAAAAATTTTCTTACATTCGTTGAGACTTTTACGACATTTTTTTAAATATTTTTTTTAAATAAAATGAGAAAATCTAGCCAAGATGAAATTTGCTAATTTCACTATAAATTATTTTTTTCACTTAATTGCTACTTATATGTAAGTATTTTTGAATGCCAATGATATTTTTTGCAAACTTTTTTTTCTTTCGTTGAGGAGAATGTTTTGTTTCGCTTACCAGAAAATCACATCACTGAGTTACCTATTTTTAACGGAATAAAATATTTTTCTCTCGGGAGATTAATATTATGTTCATAAACGCGTGTTTAATTAATTTATTAGGTTGCGAAGACCATTTAAAAATTATACATCTGAGCTGACAATCAATTCTTCTGATTTCAACATTACGCCAATATAGAGACTTTAAGCCACGATAGATTTACAGAGAATCACTTGCTTTTAACAACAGGCCTTTAGTGGAATCAGGATTCGAACCTGACTGAAACATAGTGAGCTATGAGCTCGCGACTATGATCCCGTGGCTACAGTAGCCTCTAATTAAAATCAGGAGCCACTGCACAATTTGAATGTTACTCGAACTAGAAAAAAAAAAAAAAAAAAAAAGGTTTATTTGATCAATAATCCAATAGAGATTTTTTTTTTTATTTTGATTTTTTATTTCATGAAATATTTAAAAAACTACGTTCTCGTTTTATAAAATATTGTGAAATGGCAACAAAAATTAAAGAAAATATTAAAGTCACAACTCGCATAGCTAATATGAAGGTTTAATATTGCTTAAGTATGTTTTTTGAACGAAAGATGTTTTTAAAGTTGCGACTTTAACATTTGCTATTATTTCAGAGCATTTTAATAAAAAGAGAACGTGCTTTTTAAATAATTCCAAAGCCAACAAAGCATGTCAAATCTTATAAACTTGTCGAATCCTTTACAGTGAATAACAAAAGATTACTCTCTCACTCTTGATCAGATGTATAATACCTTCTAAAGTTTTTTTTTTTCTTGTTAGAATTGGGCTGAATAATTTGTGAAAGTATATAAGTGGTTTTGAGTGTGAGAAATCATAAATATCCGTGATTAATATGCTTTAGATAAGTTTTCACACACGATCTTTGTACCACACTCATATATAAATTCAACCATGCATATATAACTTAATCTTCTAAAAATAACCAACTTCTTTGCTAACTTCGGTGTATCTACGAGAAATGAAACAAAAAAATACATTGACTCTTTAAAGTCATTGGTGTATGAAACATGGAAATAAATCTGAAAGGAAGTGCAATGACTTGAAGAAATTTAATTTCACATTATCTGTACACCATATATTCATATTTCAAGATCGAAAAGGGCATTTGATATTATCAACAGTCACGTGTCTGAAGTTTACATGCTATATTCAAAGTTTTAATCAGTTTTTGTCACCGGCAATTCATCATATATGCATTGCACGCTATAGCCCAACGCATTGTAGTACTATGTTAAGGAGATTAACTCCCTTCTACATTATAAGCTAGTTCTGATTGAAGTTGGCCAGGCTAAGAAGCTGTTAAAAGCTATTTCAAGTCCATGTAAATGACCAGTGAAATTAGTAGAAAATACTTTCCTTCCTGCCCTTATTCCCTTGTTTTCTAGTGTCAAGATATATGTAATTTTATTAGCACAAAATGGACATTTAGTGGTCTCTGAAAATAGAGAACTAAATAGAAAATTGAGATGTTACTTTGCAAGCATTTCTTTCCAAGACCTTGTATTCCTTATGATAGAGGTTTCTTTCCGCATTTTTCTCCATTATTATTAACTGTTTTATATCTTGAGTTCATAGTGTTATCAAAGTGGAATTTGTGCACTTAAGGACATTTAAGGAGGGAAAAAACCGATTAGTAAGAAAAAGTGTTTGTATTTGGAAATCGTTAATTTCACGAATTAATTATCATTATTATTTAAAGTTACTGGAACATTGAAAGATATATTGTAATAATCTTCCAATTATCTAGATTTTGAAATTCTTCAAGTACTTTAAACAAAAGTAACATTATGCTTTTGAAATTGAAATAGTTAGGCTATAATGATAAATCAAAGATATGTTATTTTTTATAACCTAAATGAGAGATGTCTACATAATTTTTTTGATTTTCTAGCAATATTTTGGTTCGAATGCATAATACTTTGATAATTCAGGGGAAATTTATTTTACTTGTATTTTATGAATGACTACAGGAATTTTTAGATTTTCAAGTAATTTTTAATTCGGATGCACAATACCTTGATATTTTTGGGGAAATTTACTTTACTTGTATTTTATGAATTAACCCAGTTAACGCGAAGCTACTGAATTGTAAAGGAACCAGGAGAATAATCAATTATATATGTTTTACTTCGGAATGGCTTAATCTCATTAATCTAGAAACAAGGGAACTACTTATGTTAAGTATACCGAACGTGCACACAAAGATAAAATTTTGTTTTTAATTTATTGTTATTGTACTCGAAATTGACACCTGAAAAAATATACATTAAAATCCGGCTTTGAAGTAAGAAGTATCTATTTCTTTCTCTTCATGGACTCAAGCACGTATGAAATAAGAATTGATTAAATTGATAGTTTATCATTTTCTTTTCATAATTTTTTTCTTTCCTTGTATTTAATAATCTTACAAGGCATCGCTGACATGGAGCAGGAAGTAAGAGATGTATCTTTCGAAAACAGTACTGTTTTGAGTTTTAATCATTTTATTCTTTTCAAAATTCTAAAATCTTTAAACATATATTTTGTTATCAAACACAAAGAAAAACAGTTTCACAGGTCATCAAACATTTGGTTCAGATAAAAGACGCATCCTTAAATATAAATGCTTGATATATTGTAATGAATGAGGACATCATTTGACAGATATTTCAAGTGAAAAAAGATGATTTTGAATGCAGATTGTACATGAAGGTGATGCATCTTCTGTTGACACATTATAAAAAAAAACCTTTAAAGAGTTTTCTTAAGACATTCGGTTTTCTTAAGTATCGTTTTCAAATTAATTTTTTTTTCTACATGATTTTCAATGCAAAATAATTTTGAAAAAGTTTCCATGTATAAAGCGTATGACTAAACTGATTGGATTTCACACCCTATATAAGTAAAACAATGTATTTATGCTGTGTATTTGAATGTATTGCTGAAAATGTTTTCATACTAAACATGTCATTAACATGTGTTACGTGTCCGGAATCAGTGACCATTAAATGTTAACATATATACATAGTTTCAGAAAACTCGTATTCATGGAAATTAAAAATAGTAATAAAAAAAACTATACGTAAACAAGTTCTGTGCTTAGACACTATGAATAAACATATACAGAGAAGATCTGTGGGTGTTTCTAGGTTGTAATGAGTATTTTTAACATGGAAATTAATAATAATAATAATAAAAACTATACGTAAACAAGTTCTGTGCACAGAGACTATAAATAAACACATACAGAGAAGATCCGTGAGTGTTTCTAAGTTGTAATGAGGAGTAATTTTAACAATGTGTTGAATGAATCTTACGTTTTATCGTTAAAATGTTTGTTAGTTATTTTTCTTTGTTTTATTTAAAACTAAAAGGGTGTTGTCCAAAGATGTTAGGTCCTCATGTGGCATTGAATGGAAGTTCAGATAATATAATATCAAATCAAATGCCTAACTTCGTCACTTACTAGGGTTTTAAAGCGATAACATTCGTCTCAATTGGTCCCTTGTCTAGCTCTAGTGTTTCAGTCTTGAACAAATGAAATTACTCGTATAATTCGGATTACTTTGAATCTGGTGCACTAAAATTAAAAATACGCTGATTACTTCGATATATTTCACCATTTATTAAATTATCTTGGGTTATGCAGGCACAAGACACAATACTATGAAATCTCTAATTTTTTGGATCTATATGAAATTAATTACGAGAGATTACATTACTCATAATTATTTTTAAAGATATTCATAACTTATAAGTTATTAAAATTGCTCGCCTTTTTTCGTATATATTAAAATTTGCTCTTTCGGTTTAAAGTTTTAAGTCAGATTTTCATAAAATTTCGACTCGAATTTAAAGTAAAGTGAATATTTCGAATAAAGAACATTTAATGGAATCATTAACAGAGATGAAAGGAATAAAATTTATAGTGTATTTTTTTTTCTTAAAAAAACCAATTTCTTTTTCAAAAGTGAAATTTTTAAATAAATTATCAAAATAATCAAATTCTCACGCTATTCAAAATTTCGATGTTTTTAAACAAAATTAGAATATCAAGGTACATTTTAAATGCAAATAAAATTCATTTTTAGAAAAATTAATATAATAAAAAGGCACAGCCTCTGATAATTTTAAAGTCTTATGACGCAAAAAAATATTAATATTTATGATAAAAGGGATAACTTTAGCTTTCATAAGGTACCGATGTGGACTACAGCTCCTTTAGTCTTACCATTTGTAGGAACATTATTTATAATTATAATTTTACGCAACAATAAACTCGTAATAAATTGTAAGATAATTTACAAAAACCTTGATAATTTTCACTAACTGTGTTGGAGTCGGCAGGCTCATTATCCTTTAAATTTTATTAATTGTTACTTAAAACATAACAATAATAAAAAAAATTACTTTTTTTGGACATTTTATCTTTTTTGCCTCTTTTATTTCATTTTATTTATTTATTTTTGATTTTCATTAGATTTTTTCTCTTTTCTTCTATTTATAATTTTTGTTTTGAATTTAATTATTTTTGTTTTTCCTATAGTTTTCACACTATCTAATATATGGCATTTTTGTCAATTTCCGTTTTTCTACTTCCATCTTTCTTTAATTTAGCGGTAATTCTGCTGTGTGCACTGTGTGATCTTGTGTTGTTTTTCGTATTGAATAAGTTTCCCGTTTAATCTTTTTAATCTTATTTTTTAATCATTTTATTCTTTGGTTATGAGATTTATCTTTTTTGTATCTCTTGCCTTTCATTTGTATTTTTAAAAATATTTCTTCTATCTTAGATCTTTTGAATTTATAGTTCTATGACCACTTTTATATAACATATTACTGTACGGGAAAAGCGAAACCTCTAATTCTAGATCAATCCAGCGGAAATTGTCTCAAGACAAGTTCAGTATTAAATATGTTATTATCCAGTTTCGTATTGGTGTTTTTTATCTTCTTAATCGTTAATTACTTTTTTTAAAAAAAATTTCAATATGTTATCGTTGCACATCTTTGTATTTATTTTTACTTTTCTTGCCATCATATATTGGTATAAAATTCTTTTTAGTATTGTATTTTGTTTCAAATTTTCTAAATCTTGCAAAGCTTTAATTAGACAGAGTCATAAATAACTTCCGACGTAGCTATGTAGAAGCTATTGTTCATATCCACCAACTATGAATCATCGGGACTAATGTGTTATTGCTCTCACTAAATTGATAAGGATTCAGTTAGTCTTTTGACAAATATTTTGAGTGACGCACGTTATATTAAACTGTTGTTCCTATCCCCTAAAATGTAAGGTGAAAATGTGCATATTTGTCACGTGATGCTTTGGGAATTTAAAAAAGGCAATAATGTTAAGGCGACTGGTGAAATAATATGCAGTGTATAACTCGAAGGAATAATTACCGATCGGGTGTCTAGAAATTGATATGCAAAATTCAATTCAGGAGACACGACTTTAAAAGATGAACCAAAAATTGAGATGTTCTTCCTACTTTAACGACAATCTTTTAAAAGCAATATCGGATCAAATTCATATAATCAACAAAAGATATAACAGAAATGTTGAATACATCACAATGAACTATTTGCTGCTACTTGGAGAAATTAGGAAAAGTCAACACGTTGGGAATTTGTGTAACTCGTAAAACCTCAGTGAACAGAATAAAGGAGATCGCATATCATTCGCCGAAAGTCTTCTCTCACGGGTAAATATTGAGCCATTTATAAAAGATTATAACAGGCGAGGAACCTATTCTATGACAAGACCTTTGACAAAATCATCCGCAAAAAACTAAGGCTTGATAAAAAATCAACTACCTCTATCAGATTCGAAAACGAACATTCATGGAAAAAGGATTTTATTGAGTGTATGTTGGGATTATCGAGATATATATATAATTCATCAGAAGCTGTTGAAGTCAAGCTTAACGTTTACTGAGAATACATAACTTCAACAGCTGCAAAATGAAAAAGAGAAACTCTATGAAAAACATCCGGCAATGGTCATAAATTAAGTAGTTTCTATTTATTAATTTAAATTTACCCTCTCATCAGAATATTAAAATCATTACAGCAGAATTAATTTTTTTTTCTCAATTGTTAAAAAGCTATCAAAATTTAGGTTCAAGGCAGAGAAAGCCTGGGATATCAGCAGAGTGAAGAATTGCTGAATTATCTCGAAATTAAATTATGATAGACCAAATTGCGATTGGACGCCACGAGAGCAAGCTAACGAAGCGCCTACCGCATTGATCAGAGAGCTAATGGGGGCAAGACTTTTGCCTGATGAAAAGCACCCTTCACTCATCAATCGCAAAAACGTCATTCTTTTAGTGACTCAAGAAAGAATTCTTGAGCATTTATGGTTTATTTCGCTATTTGTACCTCACTCCGACAGACTTCCAACTTTTCTGTTCATTGTAAGACTTTCTTCATGGAAAAACCTTCAATCTGAATAGCAAGTCAGCCACACTGTTGAAAATTTCTTCCAGCCCGTAACAACCACATCTTACAAGGGAGAAATTGATAAGCTGCCAGATAGATGAGAGAGTGTCATGCAATAATTCATTTTTATTGCTTTTAATCGTGATTGACTATTTTTGAATTAATTTTGTCTTTTCACGTTCTAAATTTAATTATTTCATGTTTACACTATTTCTTTAGTTTATATATATATTATATATATATATATATATATATATATATATAACTTCGTACAATATCTTAAAAATAAATTTTTTTGTCTTATATAATTTTATCCAAATCACTGAATTATTAGTTATTTGCATTTATATAGGATTTGAGCTAGTTTTGGGTTAATGCTGCTCTTAACTAATGCAATATATTTAGTAAATCAGAAAAATTACATACGTCTTATAAGCAATATTTATAAAATTTCAAAATACTTCTAAATGATTCCTAAAAATTTATAGCGTTAGAAAATTTTTTGTATTATAATAATAAACATTTCGAGCGTTTTTTACCTCGGTAGTCTAGTGGTCATAGTCGGAATCTCGCTGCCAGTATTATTTCCGTAGAGTCGTGGGTTCCAGTCCTGACGCAAGTTAAATATGTCGAAGCTCCAAGTCCTAACTTTGGGATGGAGTGGGTAAATGGAAAATGGAGTGTCAAATCAGATGTCACAATCGTCACTTGACTGAGGTTCAACATTACGAGGTCAGTCATCAGTGATACTTGTGTTGCTTTTAAGTGCGATGTTAATAAACAATTAATACTCGTATGGAATTAATACTCTTAGTTTGGAAAGCAGACTCTCCGCAGAGAGCGCGGAGGGGAAGTTAAAAGAGGGATATGCCAGCTCAGGTGTCATCCTCGGACTTGACCCAGGTTGAAAGTTACGAAGTCCGTAGCCAATAAGAGCAAAGTTAATAAGCAATGCATCAATCAAAAATTCATGTATTCTGAAAAGTTAACATTATGTTACATTCGAAACATAATTGTAGGAAAAACTTCTCAGACGGTTTTAAGAATGGAGCTATGACAAGATTTTGAAAGGTAATATGAATGAAAGCTATCACACTAAGATGTCCACAATCAGTTTTTCATAAAATTAATAAGACATTCACATGAAAAAAATTAGTCTCCATTTCTTATCTGTTCCTGTTTTGAAATCTTTTACAATAATCTAAAATATTGTACAAATTTTATAATAAGCTGCATTTTTAGGACAATAAAAATGTGTGATTTCCAATAATATGTCTTGTTTGAAATACCTGATACTAATGTACATTACTTGGATTTCTGCGTGTATGATGCATGTGATAAATTGAAGAAGCATACGATTTAAACATTTTGCAAAAAGATAAACTCCTTTTTTGTGAATCTTTTGCTGTAAAATGAAAACGCAATTATACTTGTGACTTATCAAAAAGATAATACAGTTTAGTTATTCCTTATGGTGCAATTTGAGCAAAGCTACTGATAATTTTAAGCTGTGAGGATTAATAGCATATGAAAAACTCGAAAGATATTGTATCCAATATGTTGGTTTCAATTAAAATGGTTAAAGCTTAACAAATTTAAAGCTTAAGCAAACTAACAGAGAACATATAAGTATTGGAGAAAACCAATTCTATTTCCCGGCCACGTACTAAAATTCAGAATAGGAGTGAGAACATTATTTATGCCATCATTAAATCTTGGTAATATCGTCTATATATTGATGAACGAAGATGACTAAAATAGGTCATTCTGTTCAGACTTTCAAATTGTTTCAAATGAAAAATTTCTTGTGAAATGTATTGAACCATATTCCATGGAACATTGACCATATTGATCATAGCCTTGGTGACCTAGTTGTCATGGTCGCGAACTTACTGCTGGCGTAGTTTCCACCAAGTCGTGGTTCAATCCTCATACCACTGAAGACTACACTGATGCGCGTCAAACGTGTCAAGGCTCCAAGTCCTTCCATTGGTGTAGAGTGGAGAGGTTGGATCGAGCTCAGGTGTCATCCTCGTCACTGGTCGAGGTTCAAAATTACGAGGTCCATAAACATTAATCTCTGTTGTCAATAAATAATCAATCAAATACTGTACTGATTCGACTCTACGAAAAACGCTTTGGAATCTATTGCTTTCAGACCGACAAGTATTTTATACTATTATGTTTAAATTACGTTTTATAAGTAATTGCGATATCTTAAAAACTTCTTTTATATTTTTTGAGCTCTCTTTCTTGAAGCCCGTGTTTTTATACTGTTTTAATTTAAGCAGATATTTTTATCAGTAAGTTTTTTTCGATTGAATATCTGATGTGTAGTAAACAGTGTTGGATAACGAGTTTCGAATTATTTTCAGGAATGAGATTAGAACACTAAGAAAAATTTAAGTGCAACGCTAAGCCATCAACCGATAGGATATTAGAGAATATACTATCATTTATGAAAGAAAATTTAAGTTCATGAGATATTTGACATTTTCATTGTTGCCAAATCTCTTTCCTGGATTGTAGAAGCATTTTCTATCGGGAGTACAAACATATAAAGTGGCGATCTTTCTAAAAAGGATTGCAAAATTTTGTGATTTTTGTTATCTTGCCAGTAGAATCTGGCTTTATAGCTGGAGAAGTGTACGCTTGTAATTCTTTTGCTCAAAATCCTGTTGTGGTAATTAATGAGGCTGAAAATTTATTAGCTCAAATGAATAATTAGAAGCTGTTAGGAATTAAATCTGTTTTAAGCTCCCAATTCGTGAAATAAGGTATAGATAAATACAGCGAGAAGGAAACGCTTAGATATAATTCTTATTAATTTCTCGTGCGAAAACTTTCACAAAATTCTAGATCACCAGAGAATATCTTATATCCAATAGATTATGCAATCATCTTGCTGGCTTTTCTATCTGCGAAATCCTTATCTGAAATATCTTGAAAAGTTGATTTAAAGATGACTTCTTTTTAAATTTAAGTGAATACGTAAGTATATTGTTCTATTCAGAGATGTAGATACACTCTATAACAAAAAAAAAAACGACGCAAAAAGAAGGAGCTGCACGATTGTAATAAAATTTCATATGCGAAAATATTTGGACCTAACATGCAAATGATTAAAATTTGGTGTCCAATGAATAAATAGCGTGAGCTGCAGCTCACTGGAACTGCGTACTCAGCATGAGTATATAAGAAGCGATCCTCCACCGGATGGTAAATTTTTTTGCATTCCGATTTTAGATGCCTCTCAACGACTGAAAAATGCCTCGCCGAAGGATTCGAGCTCATTACGAGCAACTGTCAGAGTTTGAAAGAGGTCGTATCATTGGATTGAAAGAGGTAGGTTGGGCAAATCGGAGAATCGCTCGTCATATGGGTCGAAGCGATGCGTCGATTAAGAGATGCTGACAAGAATGGGTGGGCAATGGCAGATTTCAGCATCAGGATTGTAATGGTCAACCAAGGGTCACAGAAGATCGGGAGGACAGAGAGATTGTCAGATAAGCTGTCACATTCATCGTTATCAACAATCAGACGAGCGACCGCACACGAGTGTCCACCATGACCATTTACAGACGGCTGATAAAGCAAAATCTATGCTCGTACCGACCATTACGCCACCTGCTACTCATGCCCGCTCACTGTCGAGTCTGATTATAGTGGTGCTTGGCTCGATGAGGTTGAAATGATGCTGACTGGGGATGTGCTATTTCCCTTGAAAGCAGGACCCCTTTGGTCGTCATTAGAGGCACACTTACAGCACAGCGGCATGTCGACGACATTCTGAGACCTGTTTGCTAACGTTCCTTTTGAAGTAACCTGACCTTATTTTTCAACAAGATAATGCTGGGCTATATACGGCAGGTGTTGCTATGAACTGTCTTACAGCTTGTAAAACACTTCTTTGGCCAGCCAGATCTCTCTCCAATCGAGCATGTCTGGGATAGGATGGGAAGGCGACTACATTTACCAGGGAATTTTGATGACCTAACCCGACAATTGGAGCAAATTTCGCAAGAAATACTGCAGAAGACCATCAAGGAACTTTATCACTCTATGTCACTTCGTGTGGCAGCTTGCATCCAAGCTAGAGGGGGGTCAACACCTTATTGAGCACATTCCTTTGTAACTATGTAACTCTGAAATAAATCATTCAATTTTTCTGAAATTTTAATTATTTTTTGTTGTGTACATAATTTTCCTATCCGCCAATTTTTGCCTCCATCGAACAACTCCTTCTTGGTGCGTCATTTTTTTTTGTTATAGATGTATTTTTTTATATAAATTTTAAAATGTTGTGTGTGTGGTGAAATATTATACTTATTCCAAATATCTTCGATTAACAGCATATTATGGTGCTTATAATGCAACACGTATTTGATTAAATTCATCAAATTAAAGAATTCAGTAAAAGTTGTTAAATATTCTTAGTTTGAAACTTAAACTTACCTTGAGTAAAAATTTCTTAAGTCAGATTTTTTTTTTTATAAAATTTAAGTTTCTAAAAGAATTTTCATTTATTCTTTTTCTTTGAATTTTTACTTAGTATCTCTTAGGAAAGGCGTTTTCTTCTTTTCATATATATATATATATATATATATATATATATATATATATATATATATATATATATATGGAATGATACTCTAACTAAAGAGATTTAGAATTCCAGGATTTGCGTTAGAGTGTACAGTTTTTCCCTCAAGAAAATTTCACGTTTAGCGGCTATTTAACGTGTCATTTACTTTTCGACGACAGTCATTCTCTGAAACAAACGAATCGTGAGATAAGATGCGAACACAGATTATCATTTCTTCGGTTCAAGAATGAAGTATCTATAAACGTAACTGCGAGAAAAAATAAACAAATTTAGTATCATGGATGGGTAATAGCGTCTGAAAATTTGTGTGCCCAAATCAATGTTTGCAACTATTGCGTGGCTACCTACGGAATTAATTTTGCGTGTTCTTTTTATTAACTTTTAATCACGCACAGTATGAACTTCACGCACCTGCGGTACAAAATTTTGAGCTTCACTTGTTTTTTCGTAAGAAAACTCAACTTAATGAAGTATAGATTAATGTTGTTTCTAGTTATGCATTTAAGAAAAAGAACATTTTTTTTATAAATTAGTATGCAATAATCTGTTACCAGTTTTTCATAGACTATATTTCAAACTTAGTAATTTGAATGTTTCGTTAAAATTTTTTAATTATAAGGTGATGAAATTTTATTAAATTACTGAACAGAAAAATAAAAAAAAAGAATGTTGTATGTTATATTATCCCATGTATAATGAAAACAAATCCTGCACAAATGATTGTTCAATACGTTTATTTGTAGAAATGGTAAATTTTCGAAGTGCAATAAATTTGAATTAGCCTATTAAAAATCTTTATATATATATATATATATATATATATATATATATATCTGTGTGTGTGTGCGTATGTGTGCGTGAGTTTATCCTTTTTCTGTTTTAAAATTTAATCATTCTTAATGCCAGCCTTTTTAAATTGAAACTACTTTTACTACCACTTTAGAGTAAAGTGCATCTTTTTTGCCTTTCAGATTTCCTAAATCCAATGACTGATAAATGAATAACTTATATGGAAAATTCATTTTTTATAATATAAAAACTCTCAGCTCCATCTAACGGACCTTTTTTCTTAAAAAAACTTGCTGTTTAGGACATGCTAATTAGGGTGCTGTTTCGTCCTAAAGTGGATAATATCTTACCAATATTCCTCAATAAATACGATTGAAAACACCTAAAAAATTGCCAATTATTTCAAGATAACAGAAAGTAACTTTCATGAGAAGATATGTTTTATATATATATTGATGGACAATTTCTGAGGACAAATGGTATTATCACCCTTAACAACCATAAAATGAAAGGAGGCAAAATGTGAGTATTAGATAAAATGCTGGATGTAGACAGAAGAGGAGTGTTGAGGCAGACTTTCTAATCCGCTCTTGTTTGTCGCGTGATAGCACTGATATGAGATTTATAGGATTTCTCACGAATAGGTACTTATTGTTCCAAGTGAAAGTTTGAGGTGAATGAATAAATTGACAAACTTAAAATTTTCTTTATGTACAATAACAGGTGCTTTTGGAGAGTTCTACATTGCCCACAACATTGTTTCACGGATGTGTAAAGCATTTAAAACAGCCAGAATATATAGCAATCGTCGCAGGAGAGGTTGTATTTGAGGTACGACGCCAACAGGATACATATTCACCACCATATCGTCAAAAAGAAACCGGCTCACTATAGCTCAGCAGTTGGAAAATGAGTATTATCTGCCACAGGACAGATGATCTCCTAAAAGACTATAAAGAAACCTTTGGGAGAAAGAGAACTATTCTCCCACAGACCTATTGTGTATGTGTGTGCCATTTTCTAGATTGCAACGTAGAGCTGGGTTGCAATAATGTCGTGAGCATAAAAATTATACCAACTAAGACCGGGTATACAAATTGTTTCCAGATTAGAATAGATTCAGTCTGCAATCGGATTGTAGACGCCAATTAATGTGGTGTAAGAGTGGCATAGTATATCGTGCAGATAATATCCAGAAAGAGGCTGATCCAGAAAAGGGTCCGACATTCAGTGTCATGATATGGACAAGTATCATGATCATCCTCTACACAAGATCGTACCTAGAGATACTAAATCCAAAGGTACATTGATAAAGTCTTACTGCTTCTCGTTTATCTTATGCATGGAGTTGTCGGTGATATATTTGTTTTCATGGACGACAACGCACCATGTCAACAATCAGTCACTATTCTGGAATGTCTAGAGAGTGATAATGTTCAACGCCTCGTAAGGCCAGTACGTTTTTCAGACCTCAGCCCAATTGAAAATGTTTGAGACTCTTAGGGTAAGTGACTTGCTGGTGAAAAATATCCTCCAACAAATCAGAAAACCTTTATCTGTGATCTGACAGAGAAAGAGATAAATTGTCCCAACAGCTGTTGAATAATTTTGTGCAAAGCACGGCATGACGCGCGGAATGCTGTATCGCAATTTATGGTGGACATATCCACAGTTAATTTTTCCTCAAAGGTTTTTGCTATCATTTGTGTGCATTTTCCCAATGTTCCAAGCACAGAATCACTTGATGACATTTCCCCCTTTAAGGTGTTTCAGAATCTTCTGTATTTTCTAAAACATTAAATGTTATTTTTTTCTTATGTCCGAACAGCGTAGTAATAATTTTTATCATGATGAGCTTCTATCCCGGCTTTATGTTTGGTTACATTTCATTTTGTGATCTGTTCTTAGTAATTGTTCACCAGTATGTACAGTGGTGACCAAAATTGGACACTTTTGGAAATTCTTATGTTTTTCAACTTAGTATGCATATAGAAAATGTTACTTTTCACAAAAAGCAAAATCGTATATATCATTTTAAAGAGAATTTAATACTGAACTAAATTAAAAAAAAAAAAAAAATTCAAATACTTGCAATGCAAAAAAGTTAATCTGCAATAATTATTGATACACATTAGATACTGATGATTGCAATGAGCTATCAGTACTTAGTAGGGTAGACTTTATTTTTTTATTACAGCTTCACATCGAAGTTTCATTGAGTTAACAATAGTTTTAAGCTCTTCCTTCGTTATTACATGATGCCAGGAAACAATTATAGCTTCAATTAGTTCCCTTTTATTTGATGGACGCCTCATTAGGACAAGAGTTTTCCAACGGTGCCACAAGTTATCAATATGATTCAGGTCAGAACTGTTTCTTGGCCAGGAGACAACAATTCAATGCTCTTTGAATGAAACTACTCTTTCGATATTTTTGCTGTGTGGCAGGGAGCAGAATTCTGTTGAAAAATAAATGAAGCATTGCTGGGAAAGAGATCCCTGATGGATGGTTGAAGTTTGGTTCCAGAAGAGAGTCAATGTATTTTCTGACATTCAATGTCCCATCGATGACATGAAGGTGATCAATATCATCTGCTGACATGCATGGCCAAATCACAACACTAAATAGGTTCTTCACAGTTGCCGGAATGCATTCTGGATGTAGCTTCTCTTATTCTACGTCTTTCATATTTTCGCCTATTATTACCGAATAACGATATCTTAATTTCATTGCTCCATAAGACTTGTGACCACTGATCATCTGTCCAATTAATGAGTTCCTTTGCCTTCTTTAGTCTTTTTCTGCGCTACTGAAAATTTAAAAATAAGGCTTTTTTCGTGGAATTCTACCTCTTAGTCCAACATCTGTTAATCTGCGGATTGTTCTTGAACTAACAGAAACACCAACATCATTCAGATAACTTCTGATAGCCATTGATAACATTCTTCTATCTTAAAGACATAGTCTTTTTATTCTCCTGTCATCAACGGATGTGGTGTACCTTTTTCTGCCTTTTTTTCTTTTGTTTTTTATGGAATTTGTCTCTTGATATCGTACACAAAACTATTGGACTCCAGATGTAGTCACTGAACGACCCACCTGTCTTGCAATTTCAGCATAGAAAAGACCACTTTCTCATAACACAACAATCTTAAATCTCTATCTAGGTGTCTAATCTAATCTTTTATTTGATGTCATTGTTTCTTGACTAAATATTAAAATTTTTTACTACAATTCCTACTTGCAATTGGATTACATAAGAAACAGTTTCCTCTCTTTCTAAAAAATAAGTCACAATAATGACTTGTTCCAATTGTAAACTTTTGATGGAATCATGTTTACAGTTGAAATAAATCATTTGATAAGTTCCATGAACAGGAACAGTGATTGGGCACGAAAGTTAGACATTACAAACAACTTCAAACTTTGTTTGTTTAAAGTACATATAACTTAGATTAAAGTAAATATAACTTTTTATATAAAAATATTTCAATGTTGCTTTTTGAATTGAATTCAGTATCAAATTCTCTTTAAAATGATGTATACGAATTTGCATTTTGTGAAACGTAGCATTTTTTATATGCATACAAAATTAAAAAAAAAAAACATAAAAATTTCCAAAAGTGTCCACAATTTGGACACCATTTTATATATATATACTATAATAACAACAAAACAAAAACGAGGCTCCAAGAAGTAGTTTTCCGATGGAGACAAAAATTGGCGGATAGGAAAATGATGTACAGAATGGAAAATGATTAAAATTTCAGAAAAATTGAATGATTTATTTCAGAGTTACATTGTTACAAAGGAACGTGCTCACTAAGGTGTTGACCCCCCTCTAGCTTGGATGCAAGCTGCCACACGAAGTGACATAGAGTGATAAAGTTCCTTGATGGTCTTCTGCAGTATTACTTGCTCCAATTGTCGGGTTAGGTCATCAACATTCAATGGTAGACGCAGTCGCCTTCCCATCCTATCCCAGACATGCTCGATTGGAGAGAGATCTGACTGGCCAAGGAAATGTTTGATAAGCTGTAAGACAGTTCATAGCAACACGTGCCGTATGTGGTCTGGCATTATCTTGCGTAAAAATAAGGACAGGGTACTGCAAAATGAACGGTAGCAAAACAGGTTTCAAAATGTCGTCGACATGCCGCTGTGCTGTAAGTATGCCTCTAATGACGACCAAAGGGGTCCTGCTTTCAAGAGAAATAGCACTTAGACCATAACTCCTGGTTGAGGGCCTGTGTGACGTGCAACAGTGAAAGTAGGATCGGCAATCTGCCCTGGGAGTCTCCAGACACGTTTTCGATTATCGTTAAGACACAGTTGGAAGCGGGATTCGTAGTTAAACACTATATGTCTCCAGTCAGCATCATTCCAACCTGATCGAGCGAGGCACCACTTTAATTCGGCTCGACAGTGTGCAGGCGTAAGTGGCAGGTGGCGTAGCGGTCGGTACGAGCGCAGATTTCGCTCTATCAGCCGTCTGTGAATTGTCATAGTCGTGTGCGGGTCGCACGTCTGATTGTTGATAACGATAAATGTGACAGCTGATCTGACAATCTCTCTGTCCTCCCGATCTTCTGTGGCCCTTGGTCTACCACTACAATCCTGATGCTGAAATCTACCATTGGCCACCTATTCTTGTCAGCATCTCTTAATCACCGCATCGCTTCGACCCATATGACGAGTGATTCTCCGATATGCCCAACCTGCCTCTTTCAATTTTATGATATGACCTCTTTTAAACTCTGACTGTTGCTCGTAATGAGCTCGAATCTTGCGGCGAGGTATTTTTTCAGCCGTTGAAAGGTATTCTAAATGACAATGCAACAGAAAATTTGACCATCCGATTGAGAATCACTTCTTATATACACCTCCTGAGTACGCAGCTCTGATGCGCTGTAGTTCCTGCTATTCATTCGTCGGACACAAAATTTTATCATTTGCATGTTTGGTCTAAATGTCTTTGCATACGAAATTTCATTATAATCGGGTAACTCTTTCTTAGTGCGTTGTTTATTTTTTGTTGTAGAGTGTATATATATGCATATGTTAAATGATAATGCTTTCCAAATATAGTAACAATGAAATTATTAATCGGTTTTGTATTAAATAAAAAAGTGGGTGTACATCAAACGACTATCAAATATTCACATATTTTGAACGCCCAAACTTCACGAATACCCAATTAAATATGGAAACATTACAAAGGGCTATCATACCTATATCACCCAATCTAGTAAACTTTTGTAATCGATTCTTAAGAAAGCTATTGCTAATCTTGAACAAACTACTATAGTTAAAAACAGCCTTGAAATTATCAGGGTCATGAGGGATAGATATGTGTTCTCTGTACATTGTTATGATTTCGAAGACCTCTTCAACTCAATAGATATTGAAGATTTAATTAGGGCTCGTTTACCTTTTTATACAACAAATATAATTTTGATAAAATAATAAAACGAGAAAAAAAAATCAAGGCTCTCATTAAACTTGTATTACAAAAGAATCTCATAATTTTTGGTCAAACTCTATGAGAAAAATTCAAGATTTTATTAAACTTGTATAACAATAGAATTTCTTCGTTTTTTGTAAAAGTTTCTTTACACGTTATTAAAAGATCTTCTTCAGGGTTGGAGTGGAGTTCTGCACCAATTGCGTAGCCAACCCCTTACATTTTTTTAAACAAAACGTATAGATAATGATTCTTATTTTCTTTTTCGTTATATTGATTATTTGATTGTTTTTGGTAAAACTACTAAATTTAAATCAAATATTATATTTTTTATCCTGATTACTTCAACTTATTAAAAATTAGTTAGTTCTAATGGAGTTGAATTTCTCGATTTGGATTTACAAATTGTTGATAATAGACTAATTAATAATATTTATGATAAGAGAGAAAGTTTTAAGTTCCGAATAGTTTAAATTTTTTTTAGTACAGCAATTTGTATACATCTATTTGTAGGAATATTGTATTAACTTTTTTACTAGGTAAGGACAACTTGACCGCACATAAAATAGACAAGTTCAGCAATACTAAAATATTCTTCAATAGTTTATTAGAGCATGATTATCCCATTAATTTGTGGCGTCTGCCCTTCATTATCCAGCTTTCGCGTCATATCTTAATATAATACATTAGTTAAGAACTATTTTACTCCAATTGAAGACACGCAAGAACAAAACAGATTTTTTTTTGTTTATTATCACTGTAGAATATCTAATATCGCTCTCTCTAGGATCCCAACCTAACTCACAAACCCAATTTATGATTTAAATAAGAAATTTTATCTTACCAGTTCACACATTTTTTATTCTACAATTTTCCTCAACAATAACTACGTATCCTAATTCTCTTAAATGCACTCAAAACTAATAGAAGAATTTAAATCTGAGCTACTCTTTTCTGTCAGCAAATCGTTATTCTCTATCTCTCTTCATTTACCATTAATTATATTTCCTTTACATGTCACTATATCTAAATCACTTCACTTCACTTTTACCTTCATCTAATTTACCTAATCACGTTCTATTTTGGTTGAGAAGAAATTGTATTTTTATGCAATTCAAATTGATAAAAGTCCCCGAGGTTAGAAAAGAGAAAATTACAGATGCTCCAACTTCCCAAATTTTTTAAAAACTTATATTTATCATAAATATATTGACAATAGATCTGTGGGAATTTGGATGTATTTTTAAGTACACCATACAACAAATTCTAGGCAAAGTCGGCTTGTTAGTGGTCTAGCCGTCTAGAATTTAATTACTTTTATCACGGGTTACACTTTTTACACTTTCTATGAACCACTTTATCCTTTTAACAACCAACAACTTCTATCTTTTTTGACTTTATTTAGTGATGACATTTTACTACTTCCTTTTCGAGTATTTAATATCTATTTTTAAGCTCTTCATTTTTTAGAGAATATTTTATTCATCTACTCACTTTTTTGAATCTTCATACTGATGACTATTTTGTAAGTAATGCTTACGCTATTGATTTCCTGATTTTTTTTCAATTTTTGTGAATGATAACTTTTTATTTTTTTATTTTTGTATCGTTGCGCTCTTTTGTACTTTGTATTTCTCCAATTCAGCCTACCAAGTCACAAAGGATAAAGGTTGGTATCATCAAGCTAGTTTGACTCCGCTTATTCGGTCCTCAGCCCGAATTTGCTTTATGAATTGCTGGGTTCCCTTTATTCATTTATTTTTATACTTTGATTCAGCATGTCTTTTTGTTCTTTTTAAACATTTTATTAATAAATTTTTTATATACACTCTATAACCAAAAAAAAAAAAAAAACCCGCGACACACACACAAAGAAAGGGTAGCCCGATTGTAATGAAATTTCGTATGCAAAGACATTTAGACCGAACATGCAAATAATTAAAATTTGGTGTTTAATGAATGAATAGCGGAAGCTACAGCACATCGGAACTGCGCACTCAGCAGGTGTATGTAAGAAGCGATTCTCAATCGGATGGTCAAACTTTCTGTTGCATTACGATTTAGGATATCTTTCAACGACTGAAAAAATGCCTCGCCGCAGGATTCGAGATCATTACGAGCAACTGTTAGAATTTGAAAGAGGTCGTATCATTGGATTGAAAGAGGAGGTTTGGGCAAATCGGAGAATCGCTCGTCATATGGGTCGAATCGATGCGGAAATTAGAGAATGCTGGCAAGAATGGGTGGACAGTGGGAGATTTCAGCGTCAGGATGGTAGCGGTCGACCTAGAGTCTTAGCAGATTGGAAGGACAGAGTGATCGTCAGGTGAGCTGTCACAGCGCTTGATTCATCGTTATCAACCATCAGACGTGCGACCCGCACACGAATGTCCACCATGACCATTCACAGACGGCTGATAGAGCGAAATATATATATATGTATATATATTGTTTTTAAAACTGATGAAGATGAAAAAATAATTAATTGCCTTTTGCCAAATTTTTGATTCGCTTTCAAAACTTGACATTTTTCTTGTTAATGAAGTTGATACTTGTTGCTCATTACCAAGAGGAAATTTAAGAGTCCTGATTAAATAGTAATGCCTCCATGATAATAACTTTTTTTGTTATCTGATTTTTATAATTCTTGCTATATCTGAAAGCTACATGAATCCTCTAAATAATACACGATGAATATTTTCACATAGTCTCTATTCTTATCCAAACACTTTCTGCAACGCGTAACGAGTAGGGCAACCCCCCCGGATAAGAATTCCAGTGGTTGTTGTCGACACAAGGCTTTAATGGTAGTTTTCACCTCGTCGTCAGAATGAAAGTGATGTCCCTTTAAGTCCTCCTTCATCTTTGGGAAAAGGTAAGAATCGGAAGGTGCAAGATCTCGTGCATTGACTTTAAGCTGTTTCTACCTGTTCTTGATTTGGGTTACCATCATCTAAAGATCTCAGCACATTAACGCAACCACATTAACGCATTATTCATTGGGTGTAAGCTTGTTCGGATTTAATTACTTTGTGTTTTCATACTTATATATGCAGTATTTTAGTTTCTTTAACATAAAATCATGTTTTATTTGCAGGATTTCTGCAATTTTGTGATTGATAAAATTACGATTAATTCTGATTTAAATTACATATATATCTTAAAATTGTTAACTTTAAAATTTAAAATCTGCTCCCAATTAAATCTTACTTTCACGAAACAGTTTAAGTTTGACTCGCGCTTTCAAAAAATTACAAATATTGTTTCAGTGTAGTGACTTATTGGAACTCAAATTTCGATTAACTACACTTAGTAAGATATATAAGTATCGAATTTAAATATCATATTTTAACATGATCATTAAGGAATAGTATGAGCTGGTATTCTGTAATATACAATACATATATTTAAAAATTTTAAATTAAAAAATTCTTTTGGTATTACAGTATAGTGGACACAATACAGAACAAATTTTACGCTGGAAAAGATAGATTGATTCAGACAGAAGGGAGACATTAACACAATTTTTTTGCTAGAACAACGATTAGAAGTCTTAAAGCAACCATTCTGAAAAGTTTCTAGCATAGAGAAAAATTTATGGTTTTCTGAGAGAAGCAAAAGATTTCACTGAAAATTGATTCTTAAGACGCATTAACATTTCACTACTAAAAATTAGTCGTTTATTTTTTGTTCCAATGAACAAATCTTAGAAGTATTTTTAAATATTTTTTTAACAAATACTAAGAATATAAATATTTTTGACTGAAAATTATACATCAAATGCTATACATTATTCAAAACGAAGTTAACTTGTAATAAATTAGCATTTCCAAAGTCTTTGTCCTCTCTGGAGCTTACTTTCTGTAGGTGAATACTAGATTTACATTCTTGAGGAACACGAATGATGTTTCATGTCTCCAAAGGCTTACAGTTTTTTGTAAATATGGGTGAAATGCTCGTAGGTTACCTTGTGACTTTTCGCTATTTTCGATCTTCATCCTTATGAACTAAAACTTATTTTTTCTCTCTTCCATCACCTTACGCTTGGATCGTAGACATACATGCAATTATTTACATGACACACTTGATTAGTATTAAAATGGGGCAGTTTGCCAAATATGATCCTTGAGTGCGAATAATACCAATACACAAACTATGATGTTTTAGAATATGAGGTAAACAGAAATGGAAGAAATGTTTTGAGAAACCTAAATGTTATAAAGTGAATCTTTTGTTATTGGGTAATGACTTCTAATTATAAAACTCTTGTATAGCCTTAACATGTAAAATGATCAAGTGATTAGAAGGTACATATTTTCTCTTACTTTATTATTTTAATTTCATACTTCAATATTGTTTTTATTAAAACAGTTTTACATCTGAATGAAGAAAATATCATCCTCATTTGATTTTGCTCGATTTTTAACATTACTTTTAACTGATATCTTAAAGTTCTTATTTTTATCAAGATGATTTAACTATTTTTTTAAAAAAAATTAGGTATAGAAAATAATTAAAAAAATCCCGCAAATGAAAAATAGACTAATAAATAATCCTCAAATAATTTAATTACTGCTAGCAGAATAACTCTCATGATCATAAATAAGATATTTTAGTTGATTAGATTTTCACTTTTTTGAATATAAAATTTATTTTCAAACCCACTCAGTTATTCGGTTAAAAGTTAAAGCTCTAGTGACCTGAGAAGAATTAGAACTCATAATATAAAGGATAATTTTTGTTTTAAATTCTTTAAAGATTAAACGAAATTAACAGAAAACATCATAAACCGAAACCAATTTGATTTAATTTCTTCACTAACGATACAAAACCCCAATTTTTTAAATAAAAGTTTATGGGATTAAATACGAGTACGTGACTCAAAAACTATCAATTTTGAAGCATGGAAAGGAAATAAGCGATTTCGCTTTGCATGTTGATAAAAATAAAATTAGAATACCTCAAAGTTAATGGAAGTCTACAAGGAAAGCAAGCCGAAATTGAAACCGACTCATTTGATTGTCTGAATGATTGGTTAATTTAGCGAGAAGTAAACTTTTTCTTTAATCTCTGAATCGAATTTCTGGAAATCTGGCTCGCAGCGTTAACAGTTTTAAATCATTTTAAAACAAAAACAAAAAATCTAGCTTTTCAAAACTATCAGCTTTACTTTTCGCGTAAAAATTTTTTAAAGACGAAACCTGTTGTTGATTTAAAAATCTTAAAAAATGCTAGAGCTGCTCTTTTCACACTTGAATGCTTTGAAATAACTCTAGCCTGACCTGGGCTCCTTTCCTAGACTACGTGACATGGAAGACGAATGAATTCGAAATGATTGTGAGGAGAAGATGGGGAAGGGAAGGTACTACAACACACACAGCGTGCTGTGCGCACTTTTCCTGTGTTTACCTCGGTCGATGCAGAAGCGAACCATCACCGTCAAAGAAACTGCCCTTCAGGCTAAAAAAAAAATAAAAAGAAAACTTACTGTCTGTAAAATACTACGAGCTAAATAAGGAAATCATTTGTTCCAGAGATTTTTCTGGCGTTTTATTGCTTTTTCATGCTTTTTGGATATCTTTATAAGAGGCCAATAGAATTTCGAGGAATGTCTTTCATATGCTTTTTTTTTGGACGGAGCAATGTTTAGTAACATCATTACTGCTATGCGATTGAAAAATCGATTTTATTTAAAATACGGTAACATTTAAATCAAATATACTTAAATATATGTAAACAAAAACTGTCATATTTAATTTTGAGAAAACATGATGGGAGTAATACATTTCTGGGTTAATTAAATATTAATTAGAAGCTTAATAATTTGCTTCCGAAGTATGATATTTCAAGTATAGTGTCTAGGACATTTGTAAAGATCAACTAAAAACTTTTTAATTAAATTTTTAAAGCGTCTGAAGCAAAATTAATTATACATTACTATGTATATATATATATATGCATATACATACACTACGCGATACCGAAAATGCAACATCAAGAAGGAATGGTCAGAAAATTATGCAAATTTCAAGGTAGACGCACATCACAGAGTTATGCAAATTATGTGAAATGCTTTGCTCTTCAGCGCACGTTGAAAAAGATATAAGGGAAGGAACCTGCAGAATGTTCCATTTTCGTGCCATCGTTTCTTCTAGGGAAATCCCCTTACAAAATTAATTCTTGTCTCAGAAGACGCGTGTAATAGGAAAAAATGCCAAGCCGTCGTCAACGGAGGCAGTTCCAGCAGACATACGATTTTACGGGAGGCTTGGCGATCGGACTGAGAAGGGCTGGTTGATCCATACGGCAAATCTCAGCTGACACACCCTTGGACACGTCTACAGTGCACCGGCTGTGGCGAAGATGGTTGGAATAAGGAAATGTGGCAAGTTTGAGGGGTGCCTATGCAGCCAGAGTATCATCAACACGCGTGGATCAACGCATCCGCCGACAAGGGGTGCCGGACCCGGAAATCATTTCTTCCTTCATTCTGCAACTTGTTCAAGACACCCTGGATGTTCACATATTGTCCAGAACCATTTTCTGTCGATTGGTTGCTAGTGGCCAGCACTCATGGTGTCCATTTAGATGACAGTCATTGACCATACAGCATAGACGCCAACGTCTGCAAATGGTGCCGGGCTCGAGCAATAGGAACGAAGGAATGGCACAGGGTCGTGTTCGAAGATGAGTCATTCTTCTGTTTCTCTAGTAATAGTCACCGCTTACAAGTGTGGCGTTGACATGGAGACGTGTCCAATCCAGCAGCAAATTTGGAATGCATCATCGTGCGACAACGCGGTATCATGGTTAGGAGAGCAATTGAATACGATTCCACGTCACCTCTAGTACGCATTCTGGGCATTATGACGGCCCAACGATACGTGGATTTGCACGCACATTACGGAACATTAGTCAAAAAATGGACAGGTTTGCTGCACGCCCAGTATCCGCTCGTACGGTGTGACGACGTTTGCAGCAGCGTGGACTGTCAGCACGCGGCGACCATTACTTCGGCTTCCCTTGAAAATGCAGCATAGACAGAGACGGAGAATCTGGTGCACCGAAAGACGAAGTTGGATACAGAAGTGGCCCAATATTGTCTTTTCGGACGAGTCTTCGGTTCTGCGTGCAGTATTCTAATGGTCGTATACGTGTCTCGAGACTCCGAGGAGTCCACTCGTCACCAACTTGCATTAGATATCGGAAAAGGGGCTCTGCACCTAGTGTGATGGTTTGGTCTGCTATTAGGTACATGACACGCACGTCACTAGTTCGGATTGAAGGTAGTTTGAACGCAGATCGGTACATTTATAACACCTTACGTCCAATGGTTATGTCCTATCTTCGATGCCTACCAAACTCCATCTTCCAAAAAGATAATGCAATATCACATGTTGTACATGATGTTCTGACCTTCCTCGATACACAGTGTATTCGTTAATTTCCATTGCCAGGCATGGTCTCTAGATCTGTCACCCTTTGAAAACATCTAGTCATAGGTTACTGAGAGACAGGCCCACCACCCCTCTCCAGCTAATACGGTTGATGAAGTGTGGCATAGACTTGAAGCAGCATGGAATGAATCGCCTAATTTGTTAAGGGCTGTTTAAGCTGCCAGAGGTGGTGGTTATTTGTATTAATTTCGCACCTCTATAAACCCCCAAAATGCTTGCAAATTTAATCATTTGGTCTTCATGCCATACTGTTTATGTACAATAAATATCTTTTTTGTATTTGCTTTCCTTCATGGCATTGCAATTTTAATGGCCAGTAATGTAGAAAAGTAACCTGTACGTCTCATTGATAGTTGATATCATACGCTGCTACAGATGAAGTACGATTGCGTCAAACGCCGGCGACCGACAGCTTTTAGCGTGAAGCCTTCCCTTTTGAATGCAGTGCCCCTCGTTTCTGTAAACAAAGCCGTATTCCCATAGCCTTCTTTCACATTTAAGTTTTTTTGTTTTTTGTTTTTTTTGTTTTGACGGAAAAATAAGTGAGCAACAAATTACTGTGAAATTTCACATGAAACTTGGAAAAATCCCTACTGAAATTTATAATTTAATGAAAGAAATGCATGGTGACAGATTTTTATCGCATCCTTGTGTTTTGAGTGATGCAAGCATTCTTAAGATGGCTAAGAAAATGTTGAAGATAATTGACGCCCGGGTAACCCTTCCACGTCGAAAGCAGATAACAATATCGGAAAAATCAGTAATCTGGGTCGATCTGACCGTCGGTAAAGTATTTGTGTTATTGCTGAGACTATAGGAATTGACAAAGAATCCGCAGGGCCAATTTTTCCACAAAGACAATGCTCCAACTCATTCCACATGATCTGTCAAGAGGTTTCTAGCCAAGTACAGCATCCCATTGTTAGACCATTCACCTTATTCGCCAGATCTTGAACCATGCAACTTCTATCTGTTTCCTTAGGTAAAATCTGTATTAAAAAGAACAATATTTGAGTAGTTGAAGCTGTGAAAGAGAAAGCGGCACGTGTCCTGAAGGAGCTGACAGAAGAATACTTCCAGCACTGTTTCGAGCAATGGAAGATTCTCATGGAGTGTTGTAGAGGAAAAGGGTGGTGTATATTGAAGGTGATAATAAATAAATAAGTATGACATCAAAACAAAATGTTTTACAGCGTCAGTCTCGTTATTTAATAGCCCCGAGTCGTATTTTATGAGTGAAACCTTTATTATATTACTTTTTTAATTGGAGTTACGACTGATAAAAATCTGTCACCTGAAATGTAGTTTAAGATTTGTGTGATATCATAACACCTCTCATTTATTACTTAAATCTGCAGACATTGTATAGCTTAATTAAAGAGTAAATAAGATTTTAATTGAAGAGTCATCTGAAAAAGGACAAGCACAGTTGATGAGATTTCTTCAAAAATTATTAAAACTCATTTTATCCTTCAAATAACCCTCGACATATCTGAATCCTAGCTTAGAATTTAACTATAAAGTTGTAACTTACCAGCTCACTCTCTTCAAATAAGGCACTTCTCGAATACATAAGGCACGACTTCTATTACCATTCAATTTTACCGTCATTTCTAACTAAATTTTAACTACAAACGATCAACTATAGCAATTTTTTCAAATTTCTGATTAGTCAACATTTAATGGCTTTTCGTTATCAGCTGTCCTCTATTCCTTTAAATTATTTTTTCGCTTACATATCACTAACCTTAATTCAATTCATTGCACTTCTTATCTTCATCTAATTTAAGTCATTACACTTCATTTAGTTAGAAATGAGTTGAAATTTTATGCAATGCGAATCAAGAAAAGAAGGTTGGTGAAGAGGAAACCGCGAATAGCCCAACGACTATGAAACCCTCATCTCCTATGGTGAATGTTTCATTTAATTGTATGTACGTGTAACATATCACTACGTGCTTATATATTACTGACATTAATTTAGTTTATTACATTTCTTGTCTTCATCTAATATTTGAGTAATTACGTATTATTTGTTTGGAAAGAAGTTGAAATTTTATGCAATTCAAATTACAAAAAGTCCCAAAATTGAGGAAAAGATAATCGCGAATAACCCAACGTACCAAAGCGACAAAAAATCATCTTCTCCTACGTTGATGATTTTATTTAATTGTATTTATAGGTGTAACAATTAGTGGTTAGTTAGCTCTAGTGCAATGTTAAATAATCCAAAAGCAATTGACTTCTTTCTACATATACCTAGTGCTTATGATCATAAGAAGAGGAATAGAGGACCTCATTCTCTAAATTTCTATATCCTTCCGCATGAAGATTTTGAGATCCAATTAAATTGGAGGATTCCGAAATTGCTTAGTGATTAAAGTTAAAAGCTAAATGACCTGTGATATTTAAATTTAGTCATAGGCATCTGCCAATTTTGATTCCGCAAAGGACTTGGTATTAAGTGGGCATTGCAATTTTACTTAGATTAAGCTTTAAATTTCTCCCTTCTCACAATTGAGAATAAGGTTCAGGTGTCGTCCTCATCATTTGACCGAAGCTCAAAATTACGAGGTGGCTCATCGCTCATTGTTCTTAGCTATCACAAAAGAAATGTAAATTCAAATGAAACCAAATTGTTTAATAAGACGCGTAGAAAATACAATTAAAAGAAACGCTGCAATCTGCTAAGGAAAAGGGCATAAACTTGGAACGTTACCAACAAGCTACCATGGCTACAGATATAAACAATACATTATTTACGATGATTTATTTTACAGAATTAAGAAGAAATAATTAGAAATGGTGAAGTGAACGTATATTTCTTATTAACTAATGTTATAAAATGCTTGATAATACTGAAATATTTCAAGTGAGGTTATTCAATAAAATAGACAGAGAACATGATTTTCACACGTCTTTAGAGCAATTTCATTCTTTAACATGTACGCTGTAAAAGAATAAAATACAAATGTAAGATAATTTCTCATCACTCATTTATATAACAAACTAATTTTTTAAAAAAAAACTTGCAAAAATTTGATACTTGTGAGTTAATTATATATTTTTTTACATTAGCTTATACATGAAAAAAGTTAGATGAGCAAATTAAAAAAATTCTATAACATAGAAAAGTATAACCGAGAAATATTTGCCAGTTCCGGAAATCTTATGTAAATATCATAACTTATTCTGAATTGTAACAATTGTATTAATTATATGCGTTCGGGATCTTTAAAAGAAAGAATATCAAATCGGAAAGAAATAAAAAAAATTTCCTAAATGACGGGGGAAAAATGAAATCTTAATCCACCTTTCTTACGAATGCTGATTTTTTAGTTTCCTTGAGGTAAATAAATTGTTAGTTTTCTCAGTAGGAAGACAACAAATAACTAAGTTGATATTAATGTACCTATTTATATTTTAATTTAATATGAATCACTATTAAGGGTTAAGTCATTTATTTTACTGAAAAATTTATTGAAGGTTACAAAATCTTTAGGTCTGCGAAAGATTTTACAATTAATAATTTTGGAAGTAAAGCAGGTTAAGCCTTACAATTAATGAGTAAAACAATTTAGATGAACTTTTTTTTTTCATCATGTAAATCCGGAAAAGTTTTCTTCACCGAAAGTGTTACATCTATTTGGTGAAGAAAATACTTCCGGGGCTCCATGATAAGGCAGTAAATTTGGAAGATAATATTGTCGCTTTTATAGAAGTAAGGTAAGCGAAAAGTAAATACGATATCTTTCTGATTGAAAACCGGAGAACAAAGTCACATTTACAGGTACAGAGTAGTTAATTTAAGGGGACTTAGTACCTTTCGAAATCAAAAGTAGAACCTTTTGACAAACTCTCTCTCTCTCTCTCTTTTCGATTCTTCCTAAATCAACAATTTTTGCTCATTTCAATATGAAACCTTACCAGTTTGAGTAAAAAAGTGTACAGTTTCAAATATTGGATCAAGTTTTGCTATTAAATTAAAATATTTTCTTATACGACATGAAATATGCGTACAAAAATTTAAAAAATAAATTAGCTTACCTTACGTTACCCACAAGATAACATTTGAAAGATGTACAGTAGAACCATAATTCTTATATCAAATTAAGCTAAATAACGGCCTAATTTTACAATAACATTTAAGACATATGAAAGAACAAATATGTAGCGTATAATAGTTGACCTTACAAAGATTATCTCTAAAAGAAACATTTTGTTAAGTATAAGAGAGCTCTAAACATTTTTCTTAATAATCAATAAGACAACCCTTTTTTTAAACTTCTTGAATAATCCGAGAGATCTTTGACTATGAAAGTTCTTTTAAAGTGTGTACGAGTATGAAAGTTTTATTCCAAACTTTTTTGATATCTAACACAAGATCCTTTTCTTATTGATATTGTGTGCATTTTTATAAATTTCTCGGGCTAGAAGGCTTCATAAATTTGCTATTGGATTAAGATCAGGACTCCTCGTCGACCAATGAAGTTAATTTATGAATTACCTTCAAACCAGAGTTTTACTCTCTTAAAAATGGATATATATATGTTTTTCTGTTGAAAAAAATATATGGATATATATATATATTTCTGTTGAAATTATCCTCCCACTCGTGCGTTTATTCCAAGGTGCCATTAATCCAGACTTTATTTTTGTGGACATCAATTCCCGTCAATTCAATAACTCTGTTGTTGAGGAGTTTCTAGAAAATGAAGATATTGGCAGAATGGATTGACCAGTGTGCTCTCCTGATTTAAATCCCATCAAACATGTGTGGTATGATTTGGGGAGACGTTTGCCAGCAAGATCGTATCCTCCTGAGTATACCAGACATCTGAAACAGACACTACTTAAAAAGTGATAATTCTTACCTCAAGAAATGCTGGATAATTTAGTATTGATTTTGAACGGACGTTGTCAGGCAATCATTGCAATAGGGGAGTTTATATCTCTTATAAAGGACATTGGTTTGCTGTTCTTCCTCATGGCCAGACAATGTATTTTACTAGCACCATTCTATCAATGAAGCCTTTTTCTGCTTTGTTTCATAATGTATACGTACAGTTAATTGTTTGGCTACTAGGTTTTAATCAACCTTTAAATGCTACATTGTGCCTATGTAGTGTGAATTTTATGTCACCCAGTAGTTTTTTTTTTCGGAATTACAGCCCTACTGAAAAATTGCTTAAGTTATGAGAACTTACACACACACACACACAC
>BMAW01070556.1:291489-320363 GCA_019974015.1 Nephila pilipes | reverse complement strand
ATATATATATATATATATATCCCATGAATTTCTTGACAAATATTGCTCCTGAAATAAGCAATGGCTTTAGATTCATTGGAAAAAATGATCTTTTAGTTACCGGAGAAAAACTGTCGTATTGAAATCAAGACTGTTGTGGACAATGGAGAATCTGCACTCCTGTGGAAATGATTGTTTCGCAATAATTCTCTGCAGGAATTCTTTTGCATGTGATGTGGCCCGTCTTGCTGTCACCGTATTCCTGGTATTTTTTTCTACAGATGGGAGCTCAAAGTTTATCGCCATTGAAGGCCTAAAAGGAAAACTTTTTAAATGAAAACGACGCATATACAGCTTCTTAGTAAGAACGGGAGAGCCTTTATTTGAGTAGTTATGTGACGGCTGCCCATTCCTGTTTGCCTCTTGTGCGATAGATAAACTCAATGTTTAAACACTGCAAGTCAATAAGTCGATCAAAGAGACGTTAGAACGATAAACACCGTATTTATTATTTGATAGCTAATATAACGACAATTATAAATGCTCTCCCGGACAAGGCCTTAACTCGATCTACCAGTAATAAACTAACTGACTTTTACCACTAAGGCTATTTTGACTTCTAGCATACATTAACCAGCCGATAACTTGTAACAATTCACGGTTCCGACTTCAACTCCGACACTGGAACAATTGCTGAACACTAGAATCACTCAAACTCAACCTCTCTATCGCGACTCTCAGGCTGAGTTTGTATGATTCCTAACTCTCCTGCTTCACTTCATTTCTACCTGCTTTCGCTTTACATAATCACGTTTCATTTTTGGTTGGGCAAAGGTTGTTTAGCAAAAGCAATCAATCTTAATTAAAAGTCCCTAAGGTTAGTGAAGAGAAAATCACGAATAGCTCAACGTCACAGTAATAATGAATAATTTTGTGGCGGTCTTCCTTAAACCGCTTGCCACCTTTTCACCTCATCATGAGGCGGGATGATACTTTTCCATTTTCTTACCTTTTCATAAAGCGGCACATTAGAACATCTCGTTTCTACATGAGCAGTAATGTAAAAAAGAATATTCTACGTAAGCATCTATGGTATTAATATTTATACTCATGCAGCTATCAAAAGAACATATCAGAAGAGAAAAATACCTTGTTCTCTTCTTGTCGATTCAAATGCTTTCCTTCTCTAAATATCCAACTACCTACTGAGTTCATCCTTTATGAGTGTAAAACATGTCGCACCAGCTGATTCATCATCCTTGCTATGCAACTAACCAGAGTTCTCGTCGTTTTCTAGATACTTGAATCTTGCTTGCTTTCATGTGTATGATAGTATTCAACAGTTGTTCTTCATCACTATGTTCTATTCTAGCAAAATAACTTTATGATACAAGCTATATACCTTTCAGTTACCATTATCTATTAATTTTGAACATGTGTGAACTAAATTCCTTTCTGATACTTGTTCTGTTTGAACGGGTGATATTCTCATGCATAATAAAATTTAAAACTCCAAATAAATAATGGCATTTAAAATGTTAAATTATCCTGGATTATTTGCAACATATCGATCTGAGTTTGTTGAAGAGTGGTGTACGCTTACGCATCTAATTACCCTTTCAATTCCAACATGTGCTCAGTTGTGTATTCTTTCATAATAAAATCTCAAGTCTCAATCTTTGGAGTTTGAAAACAAATCCAAAACATAATAAATTTCGCAAAAGTGATTCGTATTTTAAATTATAAACTTACTTTCGGTCACTCTTTTACAATTTCACTTGTACTGGATTTAGTTAATTTACTTTTTGTTCAACATAGTTAGAACCTGTGAACCGAATTTTTAAAAAAGCTTTTCCAGGCATATATGATTTATTCAAATTTATGGAGTAAAATTCTAAACTTGTAATAAACTATCATCAATTTTTATAAAGTTAACTTCGCTTAAACTAATAATCCTGTGAAAAAATGTAATCATTTAAACGTAAAAATACATAACATTATTAAGGAATCCAGACGACAGATTGACCTACCTTTATTACGCTTCAGTTGCAGCAATTTTAAACAAGATAAACGTTTTTCTAATCATCGATAACCTTAAGCATTCTGATAAAAAAAATTTGAATTTTTCCTAGAGTTATGTTCTATGTTCCAGTTGAAAAATGTTCTGAGGATGTACAAAGATTAATATTTTGGACACATTTAAGTCGAGAATTGCAGATTAAGAATCAATTCTAGATATGGAACAAAATAGAAGATGTGTGTGACAAGACTAGAAAGCGACCCATTTATATCTCGACAATATTTGAAGATTAATAAATAAAGAAGATTTAAAACGGCTTTTCTTCATAATCATATTTTGGATGACTTCTATTGAAGCATTGATATCGTTCGAGCGAGCTGAACGTTTTGAAAATATTCAGCATCTAGAATTAAAAAAAAAAAAAATGGAATTTTTTTTACTCGACTCTTTTTTAAAGCAATACTTAAACGGTATCATTTAAATTGATCAATCCAACTTTTGCAATGACGGCATTTTGTACTTGTAATAATCACTCTTTATAATTGAATATTCGCTTTGTTATTAAAAATTCATAAAATGCCTAAAAGTATTGTTAACTCAGATCACTCTATTACTTATGATTGATATAATATAGAGAATACAATTAAATTAATTACAAGTAATTATTTATAAATAATTAATTGTACATAACTTAAACTAATTAATAAAGTGATAAGAATATATATTCACCTTTGAACATACTTTGGTCATTAATACCTTTTTTGATATGCATAGAGATAATGCTACATGAACTTCCAATCAAAAAGTTATATTAAATGGGGAAAAATCAACCAAAATACTTAACAGAATCCCTCAACAGCACATCAGTAAGAAAATCATATTAATGATTTTGTTCCTAAACTAATCTGGGGTAAATCATTAATTGTTTAAATATATAATACATCGAATATTTATCTGGGTTTATTTACTAATTCATGACAGCTTTGATATTTCTTTTCCTTTCTTATGTAAGGCTGTGATTGACTGAGCCTTCATAAGTATAACTTATATACTCTGAGATACATTTTTAATAACTTATGAGTGGCCGCGGTACTTAGTGGTCATGGTTTCGGACTCGTGGCCGGCGGTTTTCGTTGAGTCGCGGATTCAAGCCTTGATGCCACTTAAGACCCGCAATGTAGCCTGGAATGATACTCTTTAAATCTGCCAGGGCTTTAAGTTCTCCCGTTGGTGTGATGTGGATGTTAGGAGAGGGGTTTCCAGCTCAGTTGTCGTCCTCGTCACTTGACATAGGTTGGTCAGTCCCTAATAGTCCTCGTGTTGCTTCTAGTGCGACGCTTATAAAACTAAATCAAATTTAATAACTTATGATGGGATTGTTTATAGATGTCACGCACACTGAAAAGTAACACGGGGACTACTGGCGTAATTTTGAGCCTCTATCAATTGACAAGGACGACACCTGAGAGGGTGCCTCCCTCTCCAAACTTCTTCACTGCTCTAAATGGAGAACTTGGGACTTAGACGAGATTTAATATGCATTAGCATCACTACACAGCGGATTTTTAGTGGCATCAGGGTCTGACCCACGACTAATGAAATCAACTAGTCCGCGACCATGACCCCAAGTCTACTGCAATCACGAAATATTTTAGAACATGAATTCATTAAAAATGATAATCTGGCATATATTTCTTCACTGTACCCTGCAGCGGATAGATTGTACTAACGAATCCATAATAGATTGTAGTAACAGTTTGAGAATTCTACAAAGCTACAATAAGTCAGATATAAAAGGCCGTCACCATTAAATGAAGAAAAAAAATTATCTACATCATGCAAATAATAAGACTTTTTAAAGACTTGCTTGAAATTTGAGAATATTTTTTACTGAAGATTTGACAAATTAATTAGAATTAACAGAGTTCTAGAGCTACAGGAGGGCTGTTCGCGACATGCCTTGTATTTTTAAGTCACGGTCAAAAGACGATAACAGCATCTGAGATGGTATATCATTTCCCTTACTTACTTATAGGACTCTGAGACTCAATAGAATTTAACACGAAGAAGCTCTCATTATTTCGATTCTTTGTTCGAACTCACGACTTGACTTGAATGCATCCTTTCAGGGAGTTCACAACATGATTATTATTGGGCTACTATGGTTTAGAAAAATCTCAATGTTTGGTAGTCAACAAATCAACAAGGAACATCTTACATTTCCATTAAAAGTAATTTAGCCATTATTATATTTTATATTTGTAAGAATGTACAAGGTTTGTTGAAAATTAATGCCTCCATGGGCATAATTTTTGTATTGTTATTCGATTTTCCCAATTCTTGTTGTAAGGCAAAGCTACGCAATATGTTATTTCTCTTTCAATCCATCTCCATCCCACTTGCATCATAGCATGACAAGTCTGGTAAGGCCCTCAGAGGAGATTACAGTGGTTGATGTCGACACCAAAGTTAAATGGCACCTTTCACCTCGTTGTTTGAATGAAAGTAATGTTCCTTTAAATGGTGCTCCATTATCTCTGGGAAGAAGCAAGAGTCGTAAGATGCAAGGTCAGGGATATAACCCTCAGCTGTCTGAAACCCAATGAAGTCTCACTGCTTCAACCTCATTTCCATGTAGGACTCTTCAGTTTCCAGCACGGTGATAATATCTGGGAGTCCCCCCCCCTAAGAAAAAACACAATTGCATTGCTTGACTTAACTTTCAAGTATAACAAGAGTATTGAAGATCGGGAGACAAATACAGAAAACATTGACTGTCGTGGCATCATTTTTCAATCATGCTAATCCTTTTTCTTTTCCGTTTGATAGACACAGAAGAATAATTAGCTTCCATTAGAATAGAATAGTGATTATGAAGTTTGTGTTAAATTATGTGATACCTTTATTAAGTATAAAAGCTTGTAAAAAAATCAAAACTATAAGAAATAAGGTCTTAAGGTTCATTTCTTTATTTCAAGAAACGCTTTATCTTGAGATAAAGAAAGATGAAATATCCTTTATTTTACTGCACAAATATACCAACGAAAGAAAATACCATTATTAACTTGTCATTTAATTGAATATAAAGAAACCTTAAACATATGTAAATGAAAAAGAGACTAAAATTTTATAAATTCACTATAAATTAATTTAATATAAAGAATTTTCAAGCATATAAATGAAAAAGAGAGTAAATGTTATAAATTCACTGTAAATAAGAAATAAGTTAAAGTCAACCTTACATACTTCGAGTATATTAAAACCGGATAAAATAATCTACATAAACCCTACCATAAATATATTATTCTTAAACTGAGTCAATTGAAAGAAAAATCTCACAAAATCTGACTTTTCGGTTCGAGTAAAATAATTTTTTCAAAAGAATTTTGAATTAAATTAAATGACTACAAATCTTAAATTTGTTTTTATATTTTCTTGCTCAATTCTTTTAGTAATACTGCAAATAGTTGTAAGAAATTTTATGAAATTTAAACTACATTGAGTCACGTCAAGCCTTTTTGAAATTTATTCTGAGTAAAATAATATTAATTGACTATTACATTTGAGCATGTTTCAATCAAATGATTTACAATAAATTTTTCGTAAGATTCAGAAGTCTAATAAATTTGGATGGGAAGGAAAAGGGTGCATCACAAAATTTTGATATTCACAAATAAGAAATAATCGCTTAACAGGGAATTACCATAAATTTTCGGATAAAAATTGATATGAAAAAAACTATTATCTTTAGTGTTTCAAGTCAAATAAATGAATCAAAACTGTAGGTATCACATCATTTCGCATAATGTTAATAACCACGACACATGAAGGTCATTAACATAACATTTCAATTCCTCAAATTCCTGTAACGGTGATTATTAACCGACGTAAAACTAAGGAGAGCAAAAGTAATTTACTGTAAAGTCCTGGTTCTATTACATTAATTCACAAATTTCCATCTTTCTGCAGTCCGTAGCCTGCTTGGTACTGATTGGAGCCAAAAGAAATCCCAACACTTAAAAATAGTAATTGAAACCTTTAAAAAATTTAATAAATTTTAATCTGCTTAATTTCAATTGAAATAAATTTCTGTGATTCCTTATATTATTTCTAAATTTTTGTAAAAACGGCAAGCGTATGAAGACTTTTTCCGAGAACTTTTTAAAATAAATCAAATTCTCTCTCTCTCTCCCCTATCTATCAATCTATCTGCCTGCCTGTATATGTATATATATATATATATATATATATATGAACTTCACTTCTAAAATTACTTTTGCCCATTCTAAAATAAGTAATAAGATATTTACTAAAACAAAAAATTTACACGCGTTCGGAGACTTGATACATGATTTTTAGTATTTTACAATACTTTTAAAATTGTTATACTGTAAATTAGAAACCAGTTGTTAAAAACCTTTTGGTGTAATCATTATAATATGTAAAATACAATAAGTTGCCATGCTTAAAAATAATGAGATCACGAATTATTATGTTTCGAGTTTGGAAATTTTGCATGTAAGCATATTTTATGGAAAAGGCACATTTAAACTTCCAGTTATTGCATTCATATGAAAATTAGGTCTAAAAATGGTATAAATTCTCCCTATTTTTAAGTTACCCCTTTCTTTTTACTTATTCATGGGAAAATGGGAGCAACGTTTATGAGGAAAATACTATTTAAAATAAATTATAGCTAAAATGACGTTTAAATGCCCACCTACAGTAATTTACATACTCATTTTAAATTTGTAATATTTTAAAATGTTCTTAATATCTCTATTTATAATACACGGAGTAACAAACAACAAAACTTATTTAATTTTAACAATAAATATGCAGTACTTAAAAACGGCTTTAAAAGAGATTATGGTTTTTAACCAATGAATTTGTCTCACTACCAAATATCTATAAATTCATTTTATATAAAAACAGATACTCTATTTAAAAAATGATTAAAAGGAAATAAGTATTAGACGAATGTCAGAAAACAAATCTCTGTAACTTCAACAAATGCTTGAAATTTAAATCTATCTTAACAAAACTGTATACATTCGAAAGAACATTGTATTTTAAATATATTTGTTTTTTTATTTTTATGATCTACTTCTGCTGCTTCTTTCCTTTTAGTTATACTACTGAAATCGAGTAATCGGATTTAGTTTAAGTTTTAATTAATGGTACTATTTACATCAACATTTCACATTTACTGAAGAAAAATAATTTATGAACTTCAGAGATTTTACACGTCTCTTCTTCAGCTGATAAATTAAAAATTTACTTTATTAATAATTTATAAAAATTTGTTATTAAGGAAACTGTCATGTGAAGTTAAGAAATCAACTTACTTTTTTTCATCATAATAAAAAAATTACGAACATACAAATCTTAAATTTTCAACAAAATTTGACTTACATCATTAAAAATTGCTTTTCAATCTCATTCAAAATTTAATATTACTTTAGATTACAATGAATGTTTTGCTACATGGATTATGTAACAAATTAATACATCATAAAAGGGATTGAAATTTTTTTAAAAAAAATAACGCATTTTGATCAAAATCAATATTGTATATTAATGAGGAAGGTCAAATCAAAATTAAACACGAAGGTTTGCGCCTTAAAATCAAATGAATGTTTATAACCTTAAAAATTATCTCAGTTTTTTGTATGAATGGGATTCAAAATTGAACAGATTATGAAAAGTTTATTATAGTACACAAAAATGTTTACTTTTCATACAAGTCCAAAATGGTATTAACGAATAACACTAATTATTTTTAAGGAAAATGTTCAGTATAAACTATATATGTGTGTGTATGTTTCTGTTAGTGTTTAATTTTTAATTATCTTGTGATCATCTGTAGATATGTAATTCTTTTAGTACCTATTGTATTTTGTTTAAATTTTTTTTTAAATCATACAATATATTTTCACTTATTCACATTAGTGTGTATGAAGTTAAGCATACAAAAATAAATTAGAATGTTTCTTTTTTCTCTCTTTAATTCTAGTTCTATCTTCTTAATATTGTTTCTTGTGTGAAGTTCATTCTTTTGTAACTTTTGATTATGATTTGTTATTATTGACTTAATTTTGTTTTTTTACCGAGTTTAATTATATTATGTTTAGCCTAGTTCTTTAGTTTCACTTTCACTTAGTAGCATATATATATATATATATATATATATATATATATACTGTTCTCAGTCCCAAGACTGAGGCTATAAAAACTACATTTTCTCCACTTTGAATATAATTTCTTAATTCTTTTCTCTTGAGATACGTTTTGTAGGTCTTGAAAAGGTTTTTATATAATGAATTTTGTTGCATTTTTTAAATTTACTAATTTAAATTTTAATTTTTAGTTATTAACATGCTTTATATGCATTCTTGAATATAATGTAATATATTTTACATTTTATTAAATTTTTTACGTTCAAATGCTTTGAATGCTTTAAATTATAGATGATTTATTTTTAACTTTAATTTTTTTACTATATGTGCTTTATTTAATTTTCTAATATTAGCATTTTAATAGTTTAGTTTTATTAATACTAATTTTGGTTTATATTAGCCATTTTTTGTAATTTATTTTGAATTTATGTACATTTAAAATCTCTCTCTGTGTATATATATATATATATATATATATATATATATATATATATACCAAGAACAAAACTCTTCACATTTACACGCTTGAGGTTTTTTTTTCTTTTTCTTTTTTTTTATTTCCTAGGTTGCAGATCGAATTCTCTGAGGAAGAAGAAATCGTATTTTCACCTTTGTTCACTCAAAGTGAAACAAAAAAAAAATGGTATTTTAAAGTTACCAAGCAAGGGGTGGGTGGGTGGAAATTATTTGATGCAAAAAGCACGCAATAACTTTTGCGGTAGTCGAAATAAAGTACCAGGTCACATTGTTCGGTCGGATCGCGATTGGATGCAGCGACAATAAACGGTACGCCTTCAGGACGTCTTACGCTTGAATGAATTCGGGAGAGTCAAGCTTGTCATAGTGTGATACGTCGTGCATTTCTTCTCATCCTTAGCTAGCTGACACCACGTTGGGAAAGACCTTCTTAGGGATCGGTGCGTGGAGTAATATTTTTTTAACTTATGATGCCGGTGATACAGCTCTTCATGCATAGTGTTTTCCTCTAGTGATTTGTTGTCATTAATAATGTCTCAGAAGTTGTACAAGGAGTGTATTTATTTACTATGAAGATGTTGTACAGAATAAGTATTTAAAAGAAATCTATTAGTTTTCATAATAGTCCCAATCCAGAAAGTGAGATATTTGACTAATTTAATTTCGATATGAGATATTTATTGCTTTATATTTGACGTTAGAATTTCTGTCTGATTTGGAAAGATTCGTAAAAATGTAATGTAAAGATTCAATCAGTTTTCATGTGATTGGAAATTATGTTCCAGTAAATACGTGAACATGAAACGTGTGGTATGTTTTCGATAATGGTGTGAAGAAATATGATAACTGGAAGTGATTTTTAAGTCAATTTTACTCTTATTTGATTATGTCGTCTGCCAGAAACATAAATCTAAACGGAGATTCCAGTGTGAAGAAAGGAGGCAGGATTGTTCATCCAGTTTTCGCTAAATGTGCTACAAAAGACGAAATTGTGATTTCAGAGAGTTGTAAACAAACTATTGGACACACGAACGGGATTAAAGTCTCTACTTTACCTCTCAATGGTCGTCCATGTAGTAATGTGGGCAATCTAGACAAATCCCAAAAACCCTTGACAAACTCAACAGATAAGAGTGGATACTATAAACATCTTTCCGATAAAATGACTGACAGTACTGTGGTATCAAAAGAAGATGCAGAACACTTAGAAAGGAACGGTGAAAGCAAAATATCATCAAGCTCAGCATCAGTGTCAGATAGGCAGTCTTCTAGTACTATAACCAAAGGTAAGTTCTTTTTTAATATTAATGCAAAGGAAAAAGAAACCTTATAATTTCTCTCTCACGACCCTTCTTTCCTCCCATTTCAACTTTTATCTAGCTGATCATCTTGTGTAGATTCCCAACGCTGCAACGTGCTCAGCATTCTAAAATGGAATGATCTCTTTTGTTCGTCGCGCTAGATGTAGGGTGAGAGGCGAGTCTCGTAAAGTCATTGCTAAAGGGCAATTCTAAAATTTATTTTGTATGAATTATGATCTCTTATAAATTATTGCTACGTGTTTGTTTGTATTCAGATAGCAGTTTCAGCATCGTACGATTGTCAGATTGTGTGTTCGTTTCTTTATACGCTCTGTTCAAAATCACTCCACTATTAAATCATTCAATTGTATTAATATAAGTTTCAAATAAAGCATTATATATTTTTTTTTTATAAAAAACTAACTTTTTAATTATAGCGTTAAGGTAACTAGAATATCTTCAACAAAGAAAAATTAGCTCAATTTAAATGCCAAGTTTAAACATACAATCCTCACATTTTTAATCAAATATAATGAAAACCGCATTTTAATATTGGGATATATGAACACTTATGTATCTGTTTTTGCAAAGAAATCACATTTTAGATACATAAATAATTATGTATGAGCAATTAATAATAAGTGGCTGTATTTACATTTGTAATTCAAGTATTTACATGAAGGTACATATTACATAAAATTTAGTGGCTATTCTCCAAGCTCGTGGCCAGCGTTGCTTCCGTTGAGTCGTGGTGTAGAAGTTAGGATGAATAGATGCCAGCTCATGTGTCATCCGCGTCACTTGATCAAGGCTCAAAATTACAAGGTCCTTCGCCAATAGCCCTTGCGTTGCTTCTACAAGTGCAACGTTATTAATCAATTGATACATAATATGTATTACCTTTGTAATTTAAAAATTTTGAAGAGTTCATATAAACCTAACCCTGAATTGAATTATAATTTCGGAATTTAATTTTAATACAAATGTGTTAAAAATTTAAGTTTTATGATTCAAATTTTCCTTAATTTTAATACAATTGTTATGCAATATCAAAATTAATTGTGAATGTTTATTAGAAAAAAATAACATTATTATATAGGAAATAGGCTCTTTTCTTAATGTGGAAAACATCAGCACCATGGATAAAAAGTAGATTTTGAGGAAAATGTACCAGAAATATCTGCAAACTACATTTTGTGAAAAACACAAATACAAATATTTTTCTCTATAGCAAGGCAAGTTTGTTTATAATTTGAAAATTCTATTTTTATCTTTCAGTTTATTAAACACTCATAAATAATACACCTAGGAACCTTTTATTTTTTAACAACAAAATTTAAAAAAATGCAATACATGAAGTTTCTCTGAGAATTAAATACACATGTCTACAATTTAGATACTCTTCTTTGTTTCTCTAATCACATTTCTCGATGTATTATATCTAACACATAAACGGATTAATAAGGTTTGATCACACTTTTAAAACTATAAATTTGAAGTTTACAATAGACAAGTAAGAAAAGAATTAAATTCGGAAACTTTTCTTTATATTCAGTATCATGAATTCAAAATGAAATAAGATTTTATCAAATTGGAGGATAGTAAATTTAATGTTTCTTACAATCTACTGGTATAAATAGAATAAAAATAATACGTATTAATGAAATAAACAAAATTTTATAAATAAAATCCTTATAAAAAGTTTTTCGTTCCTTGAACTTGAATTATATCCTTATAATTTTTAAGAAGATATTTCAAAATTAATGAATATATTTCTACAAAGTTAAAAATAATAAAATCATTAAAAAGATTGAATTAATTCTCATAAATCCCTAAAATGCACTTAAAATCACAGGTTTTTCAATACATAAAATCTCTATTTTGCGAATTAGGAGCTTTTGTTCAATGTTAAAAACGAAATCTTATATTATTCCTTCTATAATTAATATATTAAAATTCGGAATTTTTCTTAATGCTTTAAATAAAGAGAAAAGTTTCCTGTGAGTGAACGCAAAGTGGCACACATGTAAATTGTATTAGACAATTCATACCCCACTGTATACATTGATTTAGCAATAAAAAAGCAAGAGAAAAGTGATGCTGAATGTTAATATCTGGGAAAAAATGTAGCTTTTATTGTAATTTTAAAGAAAATAAAGTTTAAAAAGTTAACAACAAAGACATATGGAAAAAAGATTGAATTAAAATGAATTGACCTGAAATATTGGTATCGTTTAAATATTATAAATGAAATATTGGTTTCTCTATTAATTAATAAAAGGACATCACTCTTCTGATTTCTAGAGAAGAGTGATGTCCTTTTCAGAAGCGGCTATGGGTTCGCTATCCTGATCCTTTAGTTACGACGGTGCCTGGATCTTTCAGAAGGATTCGCAGAATTGCATATTTTCTTTACGTAGCAAGCGTAAATCACAATTCGGAGAAATAAATTGCGCTTTAAATAGTGAAGTTCATTTTAAAACTATATGTAAAATAATACACATCTAGTTTACGGATCACTTCCATAAATAAAGCTCTAAACATTGAATTAAAAATTATATGAATACAAAACAAAATCTTTATCACAAATGGGATGTCAATACGCATCTCATTATTTTTGTAAGAGTAGATGGGACAATAAAATTAAAAAGATTAAGCTCTTTGAAATAATCAAAAGATGAAAAATTTTGATAGCAAATGATTAGGTATAAGTTGTACTTAAAAATAAATCAAAATTAATTCTTGCTTTTTTCTTACTATGGCTCGGGCTAAAAACATTAAGATGGGAGTGGAAAGATCATGTTTTTCAATTTAAATCAGATCATCACTATAATAAAACGTGATATTTTGTATATCTCTATGAGGTATATTTAAACATCTATGGGGTATTTTCTTTAACAAATTATTATTAATTTTCCTCTCTCAAACTTTATCCTCTGTGTACCAAGGCTGATGCACATTAAATCAGTAGAAGCTCCATGTTCTCCGAAGTACGTGGTGTGGAAGTTCGGAAGGAGAGGTACTAACTATGTGTCAATCTCATCACTCGACCGTGTCTCAGAATTCCAAGTTCCGTTGCCAATAGTCCTTGTGTTTCTTCTAAGTGCGACGTTAAGAGTACACCAATCAATCAATCAAATTTTAAAACTTTAACATACTACGATATTAATTTGATTAGCTAGAGATATAGTTTTATAAAAGCTGATACCTTCTTCAAAAATTTAGTTTTTAAATGTAAAATTTAAATTAGCGACCATTCTGAGTGGTAAGGGTTCTTAGCACCGTGTTTCAAACTTTTACACAGCTTTTAGAGACACATTTGGATAAAATTCTTTATTAACATTTCATTAACAAGGCTGTTCAAGTTCAAGACTTTTGAAAATTTATCACTTAATAATTAGACATTACAAGTCAGAAAATTCTGCAACCTGAAATACGGTGAAAAATATCTATTGCTTAATACAATTAAATAATATAAACCTACTTACAAAACTTGAATAGTTCATCACTATTAAATGAACTGCGAAGTAAAGAGAAATAACAATATATATATACTTTCTCTTATATATATCAATTTTTAATTTGCTGTTTCCAGTTATTTTAATTTATGTAAAAAAATAATGTGTAGAAACTTATTTTAATACTGAATCGAAAAATGTAAAGTTAATGTCATTTATATTCAAGGAACCGTGTTTTACAAATAAGTATGGTACATATTCACAAGACATTCTTTTCTATTAAGTCAGGTAAATTATTTCCATTTTTGGATAGAAAATATAGTTATTCTTACATCATAAATATCACTAAAAGATACTTTATTTAATTGATCATAAATGTTAATTTTAGAGGCGTGTTTTAGTGTTGCAATTTTACTTCCAGTCCTAAAATATATAAAAGTACATCGAACAGGTATTTTTCATCTGCTGTTAATTATTTAATAGGCCTCGTAACATCTCAGGAAGAACGGACGTAATTAGTTGATGTAACTCATTCAACCATACACATTTATGAGATGACAACATATGTAATACTCCAGCAATTAGTTAAAAAATTAGAGATGAAAAACAATACTACTCATTATTAAGTACAGGTAAAAGGAAAACGAAAGCAACGAAGCAATATATTCATTATTATAAATAGTCATGGTCGATATGCTGCAGTTCCAGACCCTTCGTTATCACTGTACACTATCCAGTTGGATTTCACTCTTTGAAAAAATATTTCATTCAACATAAAGAGGACAATAAGATCCTTTAAAAGAATAATTTTTATGAAAATTATTGTAATTCTTGGTAGAATGAACTCTTTCAAATAGGTATATTAAGCTGCGTTTAAAATCAGCTGTCGATCGTCTTTGCTCGAATATTTATAACGATAATATATTTCTCCTATTGCATATTAAATTTCCAAGCAGGCTTTTATCATACATTTAAATATTCAAGTCATAATAGTGTTTCATTTTCCTAGAAGCTATATTAAAGTTATTCCGGCCTTCGCGCTTTTATGCTCTCTGAAAAAAAAATTAATAAAATTACGGAACTAAAAAAATAAAATGCAAAATACGAAAGAGTAGAATTAGATTGACAAAACAAGCGCAGTTAAATATGAAAACGAAAGGAAAATAATGAAATAGATCAGTAATACTTTAGAAAAAACAAAACAATTTTAGATACGGCTAGACATCGTCTAATATCTTCATACGTAGCGTATAAATTATCTTTCATCTCTGGAAGAAATGTATAACAGCACGCGAAGTGAAAGAAAAAAGTACAATTAATCATAACAAAACAATATTTTTATGGGAAATTACTGAATTTTGAATAAAAATTGCTTTGAAAATTGAACAGAGTTGTACAAAAATTTTGTTATAAAGAATACCAGCATACCTCCATACAAATTTCGAAAATTATTACTTAACCTAAACTTTTAGAAAGAAATATGTTTGAGCACTCATTTTAACTTAAAAATTTATGAGTTTACTAGAAGATGAAACGGTAGGTGATGATAATGAACAAATTGAATATAAAATCTTCTTTAGCATATATTCTCTAATCAAGAATTAAATATAAATTTATGAAACTGAACATATACCAGTACCTAAGAGATTTATACATTTGTACCAATTTTCCTCTCTCAGTATATTTAACACTTTAAAATATAAAAACTTTCATAGATATAAATTTATTCGCTTAAAGATCAAAGTCCAAGCATTATACTAATAAACAACCAAACCAAAAATTAATTTAATACATCCATGAAAGTATTTAAGAGATTGTATTTACCTTTAGGGAATATTATGAAAAAAATCGTGTTACAAAAAAAAATTGCAGTACCTTAGATTCAAAACATCACATAGAGAAAAAAAAAACATTCATGAAGTTTGAAATATCAAAATTTTTTAAATCAATATTCAAAATTTTTTATCGATTAAGTTAAAGGTAAAAATTGTTAATTTTAAGTTAAAGAAGGTACCTTAAGTTATAGTAATTACGTAATCTTTGTGGCTAAAATCAAATAGAAAATAACGTATTTAATGCTATATTTAATAATTTACTGTCGTATTTTAGAATATTTTACAAACAAATGAGCCTTTCATGGAATTTTTTATATGTATTTCTAAGTTTGTCCAGGTATAGGTTGAGTACTAAAAAAACATGGAATACAAATGACAAATTATGACTTAAAATAAATATTCAAGAAAAATTTGTATCTCTAATTCTTAGTTAACATCCGTATCTCTGAGGTACTCAGAGAGTTTGCTGAGGATTAATCACATAAAGCAAAATTTGATGTTCTAAATTTAAAAGCGTAAATTTTAAAGCAAAAGTTAACTACCTGTAGTATAGGAATTGAAAATTATAGACTTTACCAACAAAGTTGAAACCGGAAATATACGTTCAGTAATATCGCATTAAAGATGTAAATAAACCATTCAGAAATGAAACAGGATTAAAAAGAAAACTATATTTCATACATTAAAAATCAGTTAAAATTCTTTTACAGTGCGATAAGAAATTATAAGACCACTAACGAATTTGTGCATTTCAGAAGACGTAATATGAAAAATTTTAATTGTTTATATTTAAAAGGGATCGGGAAATATTTTCTGTATTAATAGCAAAACTTTAAAAATTAATCCAAATTTTACTAACCTCTATACATTTTTCTGAAAATTGAAAAAGATATATGTTAAGAAACTATAAGACCACCTGAGAAAATTAAAATATTATACGCCACATCAGATTCATTACAAAAAAAAAAAACATTAGTATTTCATGATCGCATTACCTGAGAAGCAAAGGTGCTGTTTTTGATTGTGTTATCCACGATTTATTTAAAGATTCCAGAGGGTAAACAGTTATCTGAGGGCGATTTGAGAAAAATTTTATTTTATAAGCATACAGTTAAATTTGAAATCTAAATAGCTAAGTTAATGGAGCGTTTTAAACCTGCCATTCACGATGCCATAATTAGAAAAGATTATTCAAATAATATAAAACTATCTGGTAGAGAAAGGATTTTGACAGCACGAGAGGATCGAGAAATTTTTCGACTATCAACAGAAAAGGTATTTCGACTCGTAAAATTTCGGAACGTTTCAGCAAAAAAAACTTCACATGTCACAGGTTGGAAGAGTCTTAAATGAAATAATGCAAAATTTATAAAAATGAAGGAAACGCAGAAGTTATTGAAACATCATTAAAAAAAAAGAAATGGACAAAAGTATCTTATATGGAACAATGAGTGAAATGGCATATTTATCTTTCAGATGAAAGAAATTTGCTCCGACTTGAATGTCCCTAAGGCTACAAATACAATTGCATAGATCTAGAGAAAGCTACCTGAAGGAAATATTTTGTCATCGAACTGAGAGGATGAATCAATAATGGTTTGAGGATCCTTTAGTATCATGATGGACTGTGCGATTTACAGCGAATTTCGAAACGTATGGACTGTACACAATATCAAACTATACTATATGATCATTTGATACCATTTGGACCTTTATTAAGTGCAATTTGGATATTTCAGCAGGACAATGCTTTTTGCCATACACTTAAATCCATCCATGAATGGAAATACACAATTGCCAAGTATTCACACACACAACACTAAGAACACAGAACTCACACACTCACTCTCACTCCTCAACACACACACCACACACACACACACACCACATCAATGTTCACACACACACACATATATATATATATTGCATTGGCTACGGTTGTGAAGTCCAGGCTGGAATTCCGTGGAAAACTTTAGATATAATATGTCGCAAAATTTAGTTGAAATAATAAATAGTTCTCATCACTCCAAGAAAATAGAAGTAGCCAAAAAAAAAAAAAAAAAAAAAACGGCACAATATTTCTGAAACTGAATTTAAACACCTGTTCATTTTAATGAAAATCAGAATATTTGCGGTTATCAGGAAAAAGGACCAATATTACATTAATTTTCATACTTTTTTTTGTTTTTAGACAAGTGGTTTTATAATTTATTGACGATGATTTTTCATTCATTTCTTATTTTTTGTTTACTTAATCTCTTATTACATTAATCAAAGTTATTTAAATTTAATAAAAAAATATTTATTTTACAGTATCATATTTCATTTGTTTAAATTATGTTTGGAACTTTTATTTATTTTATAATTTTCAAAAAATAAAATGGTCCTATAGTTTCGAAATGAACTGTAATTACTATATTTTTCTTTATGATCTCTTTGAAGATCGAAAACTAATCTGATTGTAAAGAGAAATAGATATCATTTGAATACTCGTACGTATTTTTTTTTTTAAAGTGATATAGATGGCGTATTTGTTAAAATAGTTTGAAATATTTTATGATGATTACATGTACTGCATAAAAGAGTAGAAATATAATACCTGTTACAAAAAAATAAAGAATGTACATGATTGAACATAAATTTTAAAAGCATTTACATATTTCATTCATTTGTTAGACGTAAGTTGTAAGAATATAAAGCTATTTATTAATATTAAATGTACAAAATAAAAACATAGTTTGTATACTTTTTAGAATTTTATAAACTTACATATACAATCAAATTATTTGAGAAAATCGTTTTCCTTTTATATTTGAAAGTTCTTCATCATTTCTTCATTAGGATGTTATGTTTGATCATAAAGTCAAGATAGAGAAGGAAAGCTTTAATTATACTTCGGTCACTAAAATGTTTGCCTCTTACTTATTATCTATATATTTCTCTTTTTGGAATTATTATACGTATTAAGAAAATATAATTTTAAACTACATTTTACACTTCGTGCAATACATGTAACCAAATCGAATAAAATGCTTTCAGTTAACCCTTCGACAAGTATGTATTTTTCAAGCTCAAATATCATTCACGTAAATGTAATGAAGTTGATATTGACCATCAATTACTTACAAATGTACCATTAATATTTCAAATTTCTGAACGTATCGATATCTAATTCTAATGTGCTCGACTCTATTCCTTTTTGCAACAAGGATGGGAACAATATTTATATTCTTCATCTTGATATCAATCTATTTCACCCGCTTTGGTCCTCAGAGTCTGACCACTTCACTGGAGCAAGTGCACGCGAACCAGATCAAGTTAAAAGAACAAGCGAGAAGACTGTAGTTAGAACAATCCCTGGTAAGAATCCGGTATTTTTCGAGACAAGAAGCGGGTGAGTGGGCGGAACACTTTCCGCGCGCTACTTCCAATTCTCGATCACGAACACAAAGATTGAGAGGCTTGAGAGGACACAGAGCAATGCCATGATTTGTTTCGAGTCGCTGTTCGCGCAAATTGGATTTGGATAATCGGTAAAATGGTGTGCAGTGCGCCGACAATCAGGATCACGATTTGCGGGAAGTTCATGTCGCCTTCAGCACTGAGGGGGTGAGTGATCGCGAAGGATAATACAGTAAGTTGTGTAAGTTTTTCGGCTGTGGCCTTGCAGAAAAAAAATATTTTATCTGCTTTATGTGGACTGCTTTTAATCCTGAATACTTACTGAGGTATTAGAGATCTATCCGATTTTCATATAATTCTGTTTTGTCATATTCCCCGAAGGAATGATTTTTACCGAAGTTTAGCATAAGTGTTTTAAAAGAAGCTTATTATTATTATTTTTTTGATAAGCAAGTTAAAAAAACATGAAAACACATATTTATCATTAATGTTATTCAGATACAGATTTCGAAGCTACAATCTAATTAGTAAGAGGAAAGGGGATGCATGAAGAGAAATGTTTCACACTTTTTCTTTTATATCTAATTAAGTGTACTTTTCAGCCAAGATTTGTACCGGTTTGAATATTTTAATGAATAAGTGTCTTACAAAATTATTACCGCCAATAATATAAAAAAAATGTTTGAATTCCACATTTTTTTATTATTAAAGAAATTATTAAACTTAATTATAAGCTTATAGTTGTATAAATTAGAGCTGTGAATTAAGCATTTTTGAAGATTTGAAGTCAGGGTTAAGTGAATAAGCCAGTTTATAGCAAGTTAATTGGCTTTGAAAAAAGAATCTTTCACAGTTTTTGTTGAAGCCGCTATTTTAGGACCTTTTACTATGTAGAAAAAAAGTGTTTACGAGGTAATGCTTCATCACACTCTCATTCAGAAACCTTGACTTGAAGAATTGGCAAGAAACGAAAAGACGCTACAAGATATATATATATATATATATTATAAGAATTTCCCAATAAAACAGTAAATATTGAATAACAAAGAAATGTTTTTATTTACTTTATTAAAATTAATTGAGCAAATAACTCTGAATTAGAAGGTGATAAGGAATAAAATTACTTGTCAGAGCAATCATTAAAAATGAGAAATATTTTTTAAAATTTGAAATAATAACTTATTACTTTTAATTTACTATCATACATTAAAAATTTGTAATATTTCACTAGAGTAAGGGGCAAACATTATTATCAGAAATTAAAGAGTTAAACGAATTAATTTCAGGTAATAAGGATTTTCTCTCATAAATTTAATTGTTATTTTCATAACTTGGTTTCCTTTCCCCTAATTTAGCTTATGCTGGATTAAAATATCTTATAATAATAACTGAATTTATAGCTAAATATATTTTATAGCTAAATGTAGTCAATATATTTGTGAATTTAGTTAATCACTTAAATATTAAGTTCTGAGAAAATATTATAAATGAACGCATTATCTTTAATGATAACTTAAATTAGGTGAGGTTTAATTAAGATAACTTAAATACATATATAGATGAATCTAGATATTTGTAATTGAATGGGAGGAATTTTTTTCCCTTCATGTATTGAAAAACATTCTTATTATCATATTGTTTTAAGTATTATAGTAAGACTTCGCACTCTATTAAAAGTTATCCATTTTAATAAGGATTTTGACAACTTTATTTAAATGTTCCCTTAAATAAAAAAATTAATTGGAGAGCTTTGAAAAACTATTTTTTGTTGTCAAATTTCAAATCAAACTCTATTCAAATAACTTATATGGGCATAGATTTTGATTTTGAAAAAATGATTAAACTCTCTTTTCAATGCACATAATAAAGTAATTTAATATTAATTAATTTGTAATAAATGGAGGGAGCATGTGTGAGTGTATATATATATATATATATATATATATATATATATATATATATATATATATATATATATATATATATATATATATATATATATATATATATATATATATATATATTCAAAAAAGAGTAGGATTAGAAATAAAATATAAATAATGAATATGTAAGAGTTTATGAAATATTTTTAAAATTGTAAGTGTACCCACTGGCAACTTCTACATGTTTTCAAGCTACAGTAATTATTTTTAAGTACTTATAACATGATTTTAAAGTCCAGATGTATGAACTGTTTCTAAATACCAAGCATTTCTCAACATCTCTCAAAGTTTAGCTCATCTAATGTTTAAGAGAGATAGTTCTAAAAATAATAAAATAAAAATATGTTTGAAAACAACTCTAGGTGAACTGTTTTGAATTGTACATATATTTAAAAAGACTTTTCAGAAATAATTTATAAAAAAAATCAGAGATGACTTAAAATGCTTTGAAATTGATAGATAAATTATCATTAAAAGGGGCATTAGTCCTTATATTAGGCCTAAGTAAATTTTAAAAAAAGTAATCTTAAACTTTATTAATTTATTAATGTTGATTGATTGAACCCCTTTACTATTTAACGCTAACATAATTTTTTTTTCTATGACATGATGATAAAATTATCTGTTAAAAATGTTAAAAATATGTTGAGCTACTTGAAACATCAAATTCAGTTTTTTCTCAGCAATAATAAACTGTGAAAAATTCTTTAAAAAATCTCGCTCTTAAATTATTTGTCGAAATGAATAACATATTTCAGTAACTATGGAGAAAAAAGTAAAATTACTAAATATTAGGCAAAAGTATTACTTCTTGTAAAAAAGAAATTTTAATTTATCAATTTGGTTAAATAGTAATCTGTGTGTAGCATAAATACAATGCATTTCTCATTCTTTCTGTAAATTATTAGTTAAAACTAAATATGAAGCACAAAAAATGTATATATATATATATATATATACATAATTTAAGCCATAAAAGTGGTTATTTTCCATTTTTGCAATAAAAAAAAGTAATGAAAATGAGCCGAAATGAAGCAGTACTTTCTTTTTTATATAAAAAAATATTTCTAAAGATTATTTTTAAAAAATGTAATTATTGGACGGATATATTTGGATGAAATCTTCAATAATCTTTTTTTTTTCCCATCGAAAGCCTCTTCATTTTTTGAAAGACATTAATAAAACTCTTTTTGGTGTTATAACTATTTCTTGACAAGAGTTGAATTTTTTTTATTAGATTTTTCGAAGTAACCGTTATTTTGCTCTATTTAAGCCTCTTAGATGAAGTTTCGCTTCAGAAATCGCACTTACTCTCAGCTTCAAGAATTCATTCGAACGTAACTTTATTTGTAGCGCGGATTATCAAATGGGAGATATTTTAGGGAGTAATGCTACGTTGATCTTCAAATAAGCGTTGACATGAAGCATGCGAGCGAAATTATACGGTCATTAAATTTTTTTGTTTATGGTTTTCTTTGCTGGTGTTAGTGATGTAAGAGAAAAGTTCAAATTTTGCATTGTAATTTCATGTTTAATGCATATTAGAAGAAATAGAACATTTTTGCATTTTAAGTAGTTTCTTGGAACATGGTCCACATGTTCATGATAGAGAAATATTATTAAAAAAATACTAGAGTGCAAAATACTTTTTATAACATAAAAAGTTACAAAGCACTTCTTAGCTCAGATGGGTGTATATTATGCAATTTTGTCTTCGATCTATTTCTCTTCAAAAGAAGACTTTTTAGCATTTGAAACAAATATGTTTACTTCGTTTAGAAATATACAAGTGATCCGTTTACCATTTATAGTATTTCATCTTTTTTTTTAATTCAGTTTTTATAATGTTAGACTCTCATACAATTATTTCAGTATCATTTAGATGCATTTTTCGGGAAGAACCTGTATATATATCTCTCTCTTATTTAAATAGAAAGAACAGAATACCAAGAGAGTTCTCTAGTTCTTTTGCTTGAATAATTGTATTCTAATTTCCAATATATTTATAAACATTTCCTACTATTATATGTAGTGCTAAATTTAAGCCATCAGAATTCTGAATTTAGTTATAGTGATTTTATCCAAAATTTTAGTAAAAATGGAAAAATTACTGTTTTTATTAACTTGATTAAGTAAATTCAGATAAACTATTGTTTCTATTTTAAGTGTAAAAAATCTGATAATTAGTCAACAACCTTTTTTTTTATAAATGTTTTGGGTTCAGACAAAAACAATTTTTATTAGAAAGTATCTTAATAAAATGAATATTTTTGTAGAAATTGTCATGTACGATAAACAAATTTGTAAAATTATCATTGAGGATATAAATGATACTTTTTTATGATATAAATGATTAATTTACAATTTGCTTATCATAAATATAAAAATGTTTTTTTTTTAAAAAAAAATAAAAACATATTGCAGTACAGATCAATATTGTATCTTCATAAAATCGAAAATATACTTGGAATAAAGTTACATTCATTAGATCCAAAGTCTACTAATTTTAATTTTTTTCCATTTCAGCGTATCCAAAAATATTTTGTCTATGCAATCAATTGTTTTTTTCACTCTGAATAATCAGATTTGCTTATGAGCACGAATTTCTTGAGCAATTATAATGGTTCTCATGTATCCTTTATAGTATCTGAAGATACGTAGAGAATTGAAAAAACCTGTATGAAATCAAGCTGATTCCAGACATGACGTAAGAGAAATTTAACCTAGTTAAATGGGATTTAAAAATTACTATTGTTTTTAATTGGAAGTTAACCAGAATTTTTTTTATCATTTTACATACTTTTCTTCGTTTACATTCATAAGCTTCGCGCTATTGAATCTGCTAATTAATTTTTGTATCCATCTTAAAATGAAATTCCACTTAAAAATTTATATGTGACCTAGTTTCTTATTATTTTAAAACTCAATTAGTAAAATGGGTTGAATTAAATTGAAAGTTCACAAACAGTGTTACATGCACTATATATATATATATATATGTGTGTGTGTGTGTGTGTATGTAATTTGTACTGTATGGTTATTATCTATTTAATGTTCTCGCCTCAATATTAATATGAACTTTTAATTGGTATTATTCATTCACTATGCTATCACTTTCTATTGGGATAGTTATTTTCTTACTAGTTCTATTATTTCAACCAAAATATGTTATATGACACTGTGTTTCATAAATTCTTTCAACAGCTTTTCCTTCCTACCAGACGTTTGATTTACTCGTTTAATTTTTACTTCAGCGAAGGATGATATTTTTTTCTGTTTAAACATTGCTTCTGCATTTAAATGTAACAATGAACTATTATTTTTGGCTCGAATAAACGTCCGCGGTTCTTCTATGCTTCTACCCTAATTGTAGGTATGCTAGCACATTCAATTGGCTGAGCGTAAAATGAAGTGAAGACAACAAGACACAGAAATAGATTGAGTAATCAGAGAGAATAAATGAGAATTCTTTTAGCATCAGATAGGGGACTTGTTCATTTTTAATTATTGTATTATTTCTTATGTTTCAAACGTGAAAAAAATCTTGTTTTCAGAATAGAAAAAGAGAAAAAACTTTTTTGTTAACAAGTAAGGAACATAATTACTCCCTGGAAACATCCAATGAAATATATTTTTGAAGAATGAGATTACTATTGAGAAAAAACAAAAGAAAAAAAACATGGAAAAGATAAAAATAACAGGAGAGTTTCATTATTATCTATAAATTATTAAGAGGTAATGAACCTGTACATTATAAAGAAAACGAAAAAATTTCAATCTTCAGCATGCAATAAATCTTTGTATTAAAATACTGATACAAATTTGGAATCATATATTTGAAGTATAGTTTGGAATTTTTTTTCTTGAGGGCTTCCGTGCGTCATTAGAATAGCACTGATACAAATAAATACTTAAGGAATTTAAGAACTAATTTCTTAAGAATTTTTTAATCGCAGAATTTCTTATTTTAAGCTGTTCTTGAAATGAATTAAAATTTTCTTTTACTACGTAAAATTAGTGCCTCAAAATAAATTAAAACCTATAATCTCAATACACACACACACACATATATATATATATATATATATATATATATATATATATATATATATATATATATATATATATATATATATATGAATTTGTAAGATTGTCATCAAAATCATAAGATAATCTAGAGCACTTTTGAGAAATAAATCCCTCATTCTAATTTAACTCTTTCTTTATTTCAATATTTTTGTAAAAAAAGGCTTATTTTATGAAAATTGAACTTTAGTCATTTTTAAATGCATATTAATAAATGACACCACCCTGAAAGTATTTTCTTCCTTTTTTTCTTCTTTTTTAGTTTTAGTTACGTGAATCGAAGTTTTCTTTCGGGGGCCGTTGAAAAAGTCCTTAGAAAATTCAAGAGATGACGTTTGTAGAATCAAAAATTGTTTATTTTTAGTAAGAATCATGACTCCCTAGATAGCTGTCTATCTCAGTTGCTTACATCCTATGTTTTAATTTTTACTGTCGATTGAAGCAAGAAATCAAGCGTTTATTTATAAAAATGGGGGGAAAGTGAGTTTCGAGCTGTGATTAAACACATATTTAAAAGGCTTTACACCGAAAGAGATTAAACTCCTGAAATGATTGACAAAATCCACGATATGGTTTTGAGTGATAGACGAATCAAATTGCGCGAAATAATTGAGGGTATTGGATTGAAACACAATTACATTAAAATTGAAACACAAAGCACAGTGTTTTCAATTTTGTACGAAAAATTGGGTGTGAAAAAATCTCAGCAAGATGAGTGCCGCTTTTGCTTCCAGTGGAAAATAAACGCAATTGTGAGGTAGACTCTGAGGCTATTTTGACGCTTTTTTCGTCGTAATCCTAGCGAGTTTCCTCATCGATACATAATTGTGGACAAAACGTGGATACATTACTACACTCCAGAAACAAAGAAGCAGTCAGAATATTGAGTTTTTGAAGGCGAATTAACTCCGAAGAAAGCAAAGGTGGTGAAATAGGCGGCAAGGGGATGGCCATAGTTTTTGGGATACATGTGGAATAATTTAAACTGATTACTTGGAAAAAGGTGAAAGGATAGCTGGAGAATTATGCGTTGTTATTACACTCGTTGAGCGACGAAATTATGAAGAAATGTCCTCATTTGAAAATAAACCTCTTCCATCAAGACAATGCATGGGTACACGCCTGTGTAATTTCGATCATGTAAATGATGAAATTAAAGTTCAAATTATTACAACATCCCCACGTATTCACCGGATTTGACCCCCAGTGACTTTCTTTTTATTTTCATGCAAAAAAATGGCTCGGCGAGCAATGGTTCACGTCGAACGAAGAGGTCATCGCAAAAACAGATGCCTATTTCGAGGACCTTCCGAAATCTTACTTTTTGGATGGCTTAAAAAAGTTGAAGAAATCCTTGAAAAAGTATATAGATTTAAAGGAGATTATGTCGGAAAATAAAAAAAAATCTACCTAAAATAATTTGTTTTTCTACCTTTTTCAAAGGACTTATTGAATGATCTTAGTAAAAGTAAAGGAACACGAATGAAATATTTAGGGTAGAACCAATAAATCAACTGTGAACTAATGATATAGTATTTAAAATTTTTAGAAATTGTCCTCTATATCTTGTTATTTCTTTCAACATAAAAAAGTAATTTTCTATGTCAAAAGAAATAAAGCATTGTTTTGAGATTATGTAGAACCATTCAACCATTATTGGAACTACTCCCTTTAAAAAAAATGGAAATTGTCAATCTAATAACTCCGCACCCTTTACTCCATTACTTAAAGGAAAGAAAGTAATCGAAATTCTCGTTAGAAGAAGATTCAGCTTCTAAGCCATGCGTATCATTTCTTTAACCTTTTTTTTTTTTGTTATTGTTAATGAACCAAAAGAACGAGGTTTTATCCTTACACTGAATTTCAGAGAACTTTAATTGAAAAATTCCCCCGAAATTGAGGCACAATAAAAATGCAGTTAAACTGAGGATTTACACCCAGTTGACCCAGATATAACTTCAAGATTATTTCGCATGTCGGTGAAAGCACCAGTCTGTGAACATTCTCAACATCTTCAGTCTAGGCTTGGTGGATGGGTCGTTGAACACATGTAGACAACTATCCCTATATAGCCTTGTGCTCATTTTACATTTTTTACTGCCTCGATAAACGATCCTTAATGTTTGTTTAACTCATTCAGAAGTATCATTCATTTTATTTTTGGTGCGCATATTCCAAAAAGGCATACTGTTTGAAAAGTGCTTGATTTGTAGAATACGTAGTTCTAAACAGTGTCAGATATTTTTGAAAGGTAAGATCTCATTTTACGATAATTTTTCAGCTACTTGAGACAATATTTTGGAGCAAATAAGTAGTTATTTCTATATGCACATGAATACAAGTAATTTAAAGTAATTTAAAGTTGCATAACAGGTTTAACATGTAATTTACTTTATTAATAGCATCTAGGAATATGAGTAAGTGTTAGATTAATTTTTCATGACGATTTTAAGAATATAAAAGGAACAAATTATCGCATACATAATAATTTTTCAGGTACCTTTACTTTGCTTTGTAAAACTAGTCAAAATTCTAATGCGGTTAAATACCTTAAATATATATTTATAGTTTGTTTAGTTCACTCATTTATTTGTCAAAGTACATTATTTACTTAATTATTTGTAACTCTACATAGACAAACTTTATTCATTTTTTCCATATCAGTTTAGATATTAATTTTAAAAGCCCCTTCACTTCAATATAATTGCTATCCAAATTTCAAATTAGTAATAAACCATTTTAAAACTAAAATTTTTCATAAAAAATCAGTATTAACCAAAGTTTCTACATAATATATGCCAATTAAACTACAGAAATTCTAATGAAAAATATGTCATTCGTATAATTTCTTTTGTGACAAATAACAGTCAAACTTGTTCACTTAATAACTGGGGATTTGTTAATCGTAAATATAATTAATTCGGTAGCTTCCATTACGGATTAATTACAAAATATTAGTTCTCTCTTCCTCCCTAATTGATAAATTATATCTATCCATTTAATTGACTTGTATTGTTTGTAGAGGGTACATTTAAACAGCTTTCATTTTTCTTCAAAGTTACCAAACATAAACAAAAGTAAGCTGATCAAGTTACATCTTCTTAACTGCCCTTGCACATCCTGTTATTTATGGGTCTTTGTTTAAGAGTCATAAGCGATCCTATCGTTACTAAGAATGGACACCATAGAAGTCTTTTTAACCTCCGTTGCGATAAAATAATTCCACGCGCTCAAAAATAAAACCATGTTCCGGCTATTGTGATAACGAATTTGTGAATCTTTTTATAATGGATCTTTACCATTGGTAATCACCACCTATTGTGATTTCGGTCGCTGCATATTAAGAAGAAAAAACTGGCTGTGATCGACTAGAAAAGGTAAAGGACAAAGACCAGTTTACTAGGCTAGTAGGTTGGTAAAAAAAAAATCTGAAATTAATGCTACTGATGAGAGAATTTAGATCGTTTATCTGCGATTACTGTCATCTTCATCCTTTTGGTAGCAGAAATTTTTTTAACAAGTTCAATCAAATATTCATCGTGATCCGAGGATGAAACTAAATTGAACTTTAAAATAAACACAAAAAAATGTAGCGATTTAATCTGAAAAAAAGTATTACTAAGAGTATTGACTGGGTGATATAAAAATATTATTGTTCGGGTCGAGGAAAATGAACATTATTTGAATATAATGCAGTTTAAATTAGAAGAATTGAGATTAGGTTTTTCTTTTACAAACATTAAAAGGGTTATTATAGTTAAAGAGGAACGGGATGAATATTAATAGCAATTTTCTCCTCTGGTAATTTAATAATTATTATTTCAATTAATTAAAGTTTGCATTAGTTATAAGAAATAGGATCGACCTAGACTTTTTAAAAGGAATTGTAAGTAGAAAACAAAGTTAAATTATTCACATTAGTTAAACACGGATTTTAACAAGTCTTCTCTCCCAATTTATATATTTATGTTAAAATAATTTTTTTTTAAAAAAAAATTCAAAATTATGTTAAAATATATGATTCCATTACGAAAAAAAAAACATTTTTTTACGAAAGAAATCACTTTGATTATATTTAAATGGACTTTTAATAAAATCTTGTATAAGTATTTCTTTATAAGTTCTGTAGGTAATCCTTTAGAATTCACTTGAAAAATTTATTATTTTAAAATAACACACACACACACACACACA